>VYXB01003951.1:228711-315658 GCA_013397135.1 Pachyramphus minor | reverse complement strand
TTTTTCTTCCAAACCATTTTAGGGAACAGGTGTTTCTTTAGAATTGTATTCATTGGGTAACTGATGTAATTAATCATGGTAGAAAATTGTAGCTGATAGTAATACCAATCTTGCGTTTTGTACATGAAAACCTTTACTGGTCATTACTGCCAGGAAGAGCAGAGGAGAAAAACATAGAATCATAGAATTATGGAGTGGTTTGGGTTGGAAGCAACCTTAAAGATCAGGTAGTTTTAACCCCCCCCCTGCCATGGGCAAGGATACTTTTCACTAGACTAAACTACTCATAGCCCCATCCAGCCTGGTCTTGAACACCTACAGGAATAGGCAGCCCACAACCTCTCTGGACAACCTGTTCCAGCGCCTCACCACCCTTGATGAATTTGTTCCTAATATTCAATCTAAACCCACCCTGCTTCAGCTTAAGGCCCCTTGCATTATGGCCACATGTTCTTGTGAAAAGTCCCTCTCCAGTCTTCTTGTAAGCCCCTTTATGTACAGAAAAGGCTGCTATAATTTCTGACCAAAGCCTTCTCTCCTCCAGGCTGAATGACCCCAACACTCTCAGTCTGTCTTTGTAGGAGAGATGTTCCAGCACTCTGATCAACTGTCTCTCCCCTGGACTTGCTCCAACAGGTCCATGTCTTTCTTGTGTTGGGGGTCTCTGAAGCTGGATGCAGTACTCCAGATGGGGTCTCACAAGAGCAAAGTAGAGAGGGACAATCGCTTCCCTTGACCTGCTGGTCACGCCACTTTTGATGCAGTCCAGGACACAGCTGGCTTTCTGGGCTGCTAACGTGCATTGCCAATTCATATTGAGTTTTGTCCACAGGTGCTCCTAAGTCTTTCTCTCCAGGGCTAGTCTTGACGCCCTGCATTCCGTTCTCCCCAATTGTTAGGACCTAGACATAGGAGACCCAACACCTACAGTCTCATTCCAGCTGCTGGTGCAGACCTACATGCACACATACATGGTGGATGCACCTAGTAATTGATCTTAGACAATCAGTCTAAGTAACTTGCCTTGATACCCTCTCATCTCCCGTTGCCTCATGCACTGACATACAGATGTGCAAACTTGACCCTTGGTTGAACCCTAGAACCCATGGTCAGCCCAGCACCTGCCTTTGTCCTCCTTATCGCTCCAATAATCATCTAGCAAATTCAATGGTCTTTTCAGTGTCCAGACTCTAATTCTAGCCATTTCAATACATGTTTCCCAGGCTACTTGCCCTGCTTGCTGACTAGTTCAGCTTAATATAGACAAATAATCACACACTGACATACGTAACCACTCACCACGCATACACTCCAGCCTCTTTGAACAGGAATACATGAGGCACTAAGAGAGACACACACTAGGTTGGAAAAATGGCTGCAGGAATGTCATATGCGGGTGGTCCCCCAGACCAAGAGGATCCTAGTATATTTACTTGCAGCCCCTTAGGACCATCAGACTGAAAGATAAAAGATGGTAATTAATTCTCATTCCTCACACAAATATGAAGGATGGGAAAGACTGTCAGCTTTTAGAGGACAAAAACCTATTCAAAACCAGCACAAGAAAATACCAGGAGATATGAAGGGGACAGGACACTTTACCTCCTGTGTCATCATAAACCACATAAATATAAGTGCCTTGGATACTAAATTAACTACTGAGGCACATAGGTTTTAGTGGGTTTGAGCATGTGGCGGAGACAGTGTGTGTGAATGGATGAAACAGATTGAGCTTTAAAATTAAATCACCTTTCCCTGTAATACCTCCGGTTGAGCTTTGCTACATTTGTGTTGCTACAGCACTGCAACATTAATTCCTACCGGCTGGTTGAGATGTCATTTGGCTTAGCCTTTCAGTTGCTGTGAATCCCCATCTAGGCACACTAGGAATAATCTCAAGAACTTAAATAGTAGCTTCAATTAAGGAATGTAATTAGATGCTTGACATATAAATGTTTTGTGTGGTAACGTGTCGTGCTATCACACCTGAATCTGCTTGTGGATCTGGCTGTGTTTCAGTCACAATTTATTCATTAGGAAAAATCCATTCTGGAAACCTCTCCTGAAGTTCAAAATAGAACTTGTTGGCACATTTAGTAGGCAATAATCACTTCTGTATTTGACTGCTAAAGGGCTCACATAGCTCCTAAATAATCTCACAACAAATTCTAAATTTACAAAAGAAACACATATATTATGAAATTTGAAAATTGCTTTCCCATGCAGCAGATGTCTTTTGCTGCATTCACTGAAGTTTTTTTATTCTGATTGTGTTGTTACATGATAAATAAACAAGTACAATTCTGAGTCTTATGAAAGCTGAATTACCATAAAAGGGAAATTGGTCCAAGGAAGAACATCGTGATTTAGTCAAGTGGTTGAAACTGAATTTAATAAAATACAATTACTTACTGAGCAGCCAAAGTGTGTGGGTCAAGTGAGACTGTGGGGGGGAAGGTTTGAGTATGTGTGTGTATTGCTATTTGTAACGACTCTTCAAACAGCAGGTGGTACATTCTGCTTCCTAACAAGAAACATTTCACTCCACTACAAATAATTGTAATTTTCATTTTTCTTTTCTCATTTATTTTGATATACTGTGCTGGGTTATAATGTACAGCTGTAATAACAACAGCTAAAAACACTGTAGGAAACTAGGCAAGAAGCGCAGTAACTGCTAAACTGGTGACTGTTAAACTTACAGGGAGGAAGCACTGAATGGGTCCAAGGGCTGTCTCCTTTTAGTACCAGAAACAAATTGAGACAGAAATGTCAGAATATGCTAAAAATAGTAATTTAAATATATAATAAATGCAATGCAACAGAAAATTTATTTCCCTCTCCCTTTCCTGCAGGAATTTTTTCCTCATCATTAGAATAATACTGTATCACCTGGAGCCTGTTGCTGGCTCCACACATGACTTTCTATTGAGTGTGCAGAGAAGGTGTAAAGGGTGTGTGAAGGTTTAGTGTTTAGGGTGCTCTTCTTCGAAGTGAAAGGCTCAGGTTACACATAGATGTGTTGATAAAAGCTCGAGCCTTAGGTCGACTACTTTCACACTTACTGCCCTAACACAAGGAAAGAGATAGACAGCTCTGGAGAAGGTGAGAGAGAGCTACAGGTTGTTTGGTTGGTTTGTTTTTTTTTTTGCATTTCCTACTGCACATATTTGTAATCTCCCTGATCAACATGCTTGGTGCTGCACATCCCACTCTGTACAGTTAGTTTATACAGCTACGAAAAGGCTGTTTGCTTTGATCTTTTGCAAAACAAGTTTGCCTCTCCATCCTTCTACTAAATGCTCATTCCCTCAGTGTTCACTTTCAAGAAGACAAGGTCTTATGGGAGAAATAGGGAACTCATTCTTAGCTGCACATTTTCACAGCTACAGATCACAAAGCAGAATCAGTTCCGCCTATACATGCAGACTTAGTTTTCGTATGAAAAACATTATTTTTTTTATGTTTATATTTTAAAAAGACTTGAGGAAATGTTTATGTGTGCCTACTTCCTTTGAGCCAACGCCAAACTATATCCATGTTTCCAACTATGAGTCAGAGCACCTCTCTTCAGTTTCAGGCTAATTGATTCTTATTGTGCATTTTATTTCCCCTGTAAAAGGAAGGTCAGAGTTCTGTTCATTTTATACTTTTTATGCTCATATTTAGCACATACACATATATACTCCTTCCTTTACAATATGACTTGTCAGTTTCTCACTCCACTCAAACCAATTGCAAGAATCTACTGAATTTAAGTCCAGAATTTCATCCACAGTTACAGTTTCCAACCTGCAGTTCCAGAAAAGGAACAACCTCTTTTATCAACAAACATGGCTAAAGTACTCTACTTTATTTGTAAGGCAGAATTAATGGTATTTTTTGGCCATCTGGAGGAAACATTCTGTTACCATGGGTTTGTTTTGAAAATTCACAAGATTGCATCCTGGATGCATAAGCAGAACAAGATTTGTTTTTCAGACACAATGGCTTTACTAGAGCATTTCACAAAGCCAAGTGTAATAAGATGTTCTATTCACTGCTTAAATTTCATGGTAGGTAGGTTTGTGTACTAATATTGGGACCAATCCAGGTTGTTTTCTTTTTCAAAGTCCTCATTTTCTCATCACAAAACTGCTGAAGGAGGGATGTGGTCATTTTCTGTTTAGAATCTTTTGTTCTGATTCTCTACTTAATTACAGGTCTCTTTTCCAGATTTTACCAGCTGCTGCTCTAAGAGAACATAAACAAATGAACTTGAGAACATGTTCAGGAAGATGCAATAGGAAAACATGCATGGGATCTGGAAGAAAGAAATTTTCTCTCTTAGGATATAGTGAGACTGTGATTTAGAAAAAGGGTAAGGGAGATGGATTTTTCTTATGTATCAGAGCTCTTCTACAACATTTACAATACAATAAATAAGTGTATAAAGGATAACTGAATGAAGCCGAGGTTAAAAGTGAATAAAATAACAGTGTCAAGTTAATATAGAGAAAGAAAGGATCCAATTCTAGTAAGTCAGCAAGCAACTTTAATTTAAAGCTGAAAAGTGAAAGGACTAGCATCAGGTTTTTGGTATAGAGTAAGAAAATCACTGCATGCAAAGCTCATAGTTGTCTTCTTACACCTCAGCTTCTGTTCTCTGCCTTGTCTCAGGTGGATGATTCTACTTCAAGTCCCAGTACATGGTGCACTACAATTAAACAGCACGAGTCTTACTGATTTTCATATTATTATTCTCTGTTTTCTTGTGTGGATATTACAAAGGTTCTCAAGGACTGGAAAGGAAAAAAAAATTAGTCACATAAAATAAGATTTATCATAGTTTATTTATAATTAAAGTACCATAAAATTTTATTTTCCAGAGGTATGCTCTCAGTATAACAGATGAAACTCAGGTCAGCTGGAATAATTTTTTGCAGACACTTTCTCTAGAATTTGCTACATTTTGTCTGATCATGTGACTTCACATTTCACCAGTAGTCAGATACTTGATTATCTTTGACAATTACAGTCAATAAAAAGAAAGTATTTTTCAAACCCTTAATTATTTGTAAGTTTCTGCCCTCCCACCCCATCTACCTTACTATTTGTACAGTTTCACTGTGTTAGAGTGTGCACTGGAGGGGTTTGTGCTATAGCTTTAATATACACAAATGAAATTATATTCCTATCCCCTGTGATGTCATTTGTGATAGTTTGGAACTACTCTCTGATCTTATATGTGTTATTTTCCAGGAGAAAGTTTTTCTGGTTCACTTTTTTTGAAAACTCTGGGAACAGAAAAATTATCAGAAAGATATACCTATACCAAAGATCCACAAATAAAGCACATAATGCTAATCGAGTGCTCTGATAGATGTCTTCTGATTTTTTAGGGCACAACTTTCTTAAAATTTTATGTCTACTTTTCTTACTATATCCTAAATGCTAGTCTTGCAGGTCACTGTACACTTATGTAAAAGAGAGGTAAGTGTGTTGGTAAAATGTGCTCTCTGACTATGGGAGCTGACCTGGCATCAAGGATTAGAACTGAGATCTTGTTACTGTGAAAGGGCTTTTCCTACCTGGCCTCCAGAAAGGCCTTGTTTGAATAATTAGTAATCTGGGAAAGCAACTAGAGGGCTACTGAAGTAAAGCTGGGAGGAAAGCAGGTGATTAGTCTAGATGTTAAAGAAAGAAAGATTTAAAGGAAGTTGCTGTAATTCAGAGGACACTATGGTAAAAGAAAGTTGTCTCAGGAAGAGAGTGTAAGAAACACTGACATATGACCAGCTTCATCCTTGAGTAGTCTGTGCTTCAATTGTCTTTTAAGGTTTGTTTTTAATTGTTTTCTTGATGTTCTGGAACATATCCCATTTATAAATTTTCTCTTTATAAAAGGCATGGACCAGAGCTGGGCACACATCCCATCTCAGCAGGAGCAGTCATTCTCACTAATAGTGTTATTAGGTGCTTCCAACTACTACTCAGCATTCAGCTGCCTGTATGTAATCCCTGTAAACTGGAATGTTACTCTGGAAGCTCATACTCAGCTGACTCTCCATTATGATCTCTCCCAGACTCATTTTTTCCCTGAGTTTCACATTGGAAGCCCAACCTACATTCTTTGCTCCTAGATGTATTTATCTTACACTGAGGGAGGCAAAACCATATGGATTGTGCCCAGTTTACCAGGTGATCCAGCTTTCTACATTAGTGATCTGTATTCTTCATTCTAATTACCACTACATTAATCTTTGTCAACAACAAAATTTATCAGTAATGATTTTATGTCTTCCATGTCACTGAAAAACTAAATACTGTACAACCAAGAATAGATCACCATGGGACTCCAGTAAAATCAGAAGAGTAAATGGTTCTCCATTCAGAATGACATTCTGAGAATTAGAATTTTAAATCCATTTAAAATATATTATGTTGTCCTTGTATCATTATGGTTTCTGATTCAAAATCCAAGTCAAAATGCAAGACAAGAGTTTTCACCTTTATAAATAAAATTTATGATTTTTTTTCTTTTGTCATATTAATTTGATAAAATATTTGATCATAAGCATCTGGTAGTCTTATTATTTAAATGACCCTCTTTTTTTAGCAGTGCCTTAATGACTATTGGGTGCTACACTATGAGAACCTGATTGAGAACTAAATGCCAGTCATTAAGGTTACCTATTCAGATGTCTGTGTAGAGATTTAGATGCTTTACCTGATAATTTGGATAGAAAATATTTACTGATTTACATATCCAGCTACTAAATATTTTAACTCAGACAAATCACAAGGAACCAGCTTCTCAGGAGGGTCAAAAATAAAGCATTACCTTTATTCCTTAGGTAAATTCAAGGCCTCAGAGGCTGACTTCTCTTGCAGATAGGTGCTTGTGTGCTTGCTTTCTACAAAAAGTGTTGGGAACTCTGTCCTAAAATGTTTGTAATATTGCTTGTCTTGGACCTTCATTTTTGTTTCTTTTCTCTCACTCCTTCTAAGCAGATACTTGCTACTGCGTTGAATATACAGATGTGTTTCACTCAATCTGCCATTTCATGTTCAACTTTTTATTTTCTTAACTACAAAGGTAGAACAGAGATATGGAAAGAATTTTTTAAAAAACAGTTCTGTTTAAATGAAAAAGAAAATACGTCTATAGATGCAGGTTGTTTTATGGTACTTGAAAAATTCAGCTTAGAACAGGTGATGACACAGTCTCAGTGTCAGACAGTCCTTCACTGTAACACATTCTGACAGCTTTGTACTGGGCAAGTATGCCTTGTCTCTTTTAATAGAGAATTGATAAATGGCTTGCAATTGAGGTTACTTGAGCAAGACAAGCATAGATAACTTCCTTAATAATCCATAGCATCACAAAGACCTATACACTACTTTAAACATTTAGATTACTTTGCCATACAGATAGATGACAGCTGTACACACAGAGATGTATTCTGGTAAAAAAAAGTATTTTTTTCCACTTTTTAAGATGAGAAATATGTATATTCATATGATTCTTGTCCAGATGTTTCAATTTATTTGACTTCATGGTCTTGGATTTGCCATGATTTTCCTTCCTTTCTGGATGTGTCCCTCTGTTTAGCTGCCAGAGGAATGCAGCTGACATCTAAGAAGTTTCCTTGATGTATCTTAAATGTTCTGATTTGTCACTTGCTGTTTCACCTGATGAGATTAATCTACCCGCTTGACATACATTGTAACACTTCTCTCAATTAGCCTCTATCTATTGGAAGTTTAACTGCCAGCTATAAGGCAATGCATGCTGATGGCATCTCTTGAGAAATACAGAGCTGCAGTATGTTTGAACTGTTTTTTTACATCTGTCTTTCTGATCACTAGATTACTTTTTCTGATTTAAAAACAAAATTGTCATTACAAGGAGCAGCAAGTGAAGTATCCTTTCTCTCTTTAGCATTCTGGTTCTTCTGTTTGAAACAGACCTTGGCTCCTATTCTAAGAACAGTTTGAAAGACAAGGTCATATAATGTGACTTTCCCATTTAAACAACATTAGGCAGTAATTTTTCAATTCAGACTATCCTGCGGTGCTCCACTCTTCTTACTTTGCAGAGTTGAGGACTGTAACTCATAAAAAGGGAAAAAGAATCAAGCCAAAAGCATTTTATATATATTAACTTTCTGTAGGGGAAAAAACCCCCAAATCTTTAAAGTTGATTCTGGGCACCTTCCTTTTTTTCAGTCCTTTACAGTACACTGCACAATATTTGACAAATTGCTTTTCTTGTCATGCATGGACAGCAGTTCCTCTAGTCTTAAATGGAGTAACCATTAACAATCAAACAGACAATCCGTCACATACCCCAATCAATAGACAAAAGACATAAACAAGATAAATTAAAGCAGATTTGTTTAATCTTAAATTCATCATCATAATCTTTTTTGCATAAATTGTTCCTTCCTCTCCCTAAAATATCTAGTTTTTAAAGTAATATATGAGCAACCACACTATAACTTGTTCAAGAATTTCAAGTACAACGCAGATGTAACATGAACATCTTCCCTCTTCCTTCTATTTGGCAAAGTGTAATATGAGGACCTTATCATGTAAACTGACATTAATATCAGTGTAGAATAAGCAGGTCAGGAAGGCTCTGTAGATCAAACTTCCTGTAAGGTCAATGGAAATAAATGGGAAAATCCATTCCATCACAACATAAGCATCTAAAGCAAATAGCATTCTTCTTTTCTCTAGGAAGTCTGCCCTTATCTTCTTTCTGTATATGTCTACTTCAAAACAATAACTCTAGAAAGAATCTAGCTTGCTACTTTAAACTTTGCACCCAAAATACATTAAATTAATCCAGCTCCAAAGAATAATCCCAAGGATGATCCAAACAAAAAATATAAAAATTGTTACCAATTACTTTAATAAAAAGAAGTCCTAAGACACAAACATCACTAGCTAAATAAGGAGTCACAATGGAAAAGTATAACTATTTTTTATTTTGCCTTGCCTTCTCTTAACATTACGATCACCATGTCTAGTTCCAGCCAAAAGCCCTATAAATAATGCCTAAAGTCTGAAGATTTAGGTTATGGGATGTAGGAAGTCTCTAATTCTCCTTGTCTAGTCATTCAGGTAGGTATACTCCAAGATTCCTTGCTAAAGCAGGCTCTGCAGAAAAGACTTAATTGACAGAAGCATTGTTACAGGCTGAAGAAGGATTTATAATTAACAGGTGTGTGGCACTTAAAAATACTTCTGTGACATCTAAATGTGGGACCTAATGATGTGGAATGATTTATCCCATCCAAGGCCTACAAGGAAAAATTGTTTACTTTCAGAGAGATAGATGCACTTTCAGACAGTGATTCAGATTCTCTGACTCATACCTCTCGTGGTGGTCTCTCTATACATTTTGTCTTGGGATTTCTCAGTTAGTTTCCCACTAATGGGAGAGAGTGGGAAGAATTCAGACTATATAACATATATCAGGCTTTCAGTGCTTTATTTTCTCTTTCATGTGCAATCCTTTATTTGTTTGCTTGGTTTTGTACATTTAGTATATTTTTCTTTTGTACACATTGGTGAAAAGATATATAACCATTAAANTAGTATATTTTTCTTTTGTACACAAGATTCATAACCATTAACTAAAGCATTATTTATGTGGCTTCCATTAATTGAATAACTGATTTAGAGAAAGGCTCAGAAAGTTGGGATTGTTCATTCTGGAGAAGAGAAGGCTCTGAGGAGACCTTATCGAGATCTTACAATACTTAAAGGATGTTAATAAGAAAGATGGTCAGAAAATTTTTGGTAGGGATAGTTGTGATAGCCCTACCTACAAATAGTAATATTTTTAAACTAAAAAAAGCAGATTCAGATTAGCTGTAAGGAAGTAATTCTTTACTCTGAGGATAGTGAGACACTGGAACAAGTTGCCCGGGGCAGTGGCCTTATCTCTGGAAAAATTCAAAGTTGGGTTGGATGGGGCTCTGAGCAACCTGACATAGTGGAAGATGTCCTTGCTCATTGCAGGTGTTATACTAGATGACTTTTAATGGTACCTTTCAATCTAAACTATTCTATGATAAATATCAAACAAAATATTTTTCTCAGTGCTGCCCAGTTTCTGCCTGTTCCCCTTGTCCCCAAGGAACAGTGTCTTCTGCAAAGTATCATTAAAACTAGCTCTCCTTTGAACCTCCTGACATTCTTCAATTATTTTTGAACAATGTAATTAATGAATTTGATTGATGTGAATGCTCAGGATATTGGTCAAGAAATTGATTAGATCCTCTGTATTTGCACAGCATTTGAAGAGAATTTCTATTTCCCTCTAACTTGGGTCTTTATACTGTCACCTGTCATTTAACTATGCAAGGTAATGTATTCATTTTCACAGGAGCTTCTACCATATGTTCACCCCTTGCTAAGAGTAGACTTTAAAAAAGTGGGAGTTTTGAAGTGATTGGTGTTTCAGGAACACAAAATAAACAGGTAACTAAACTGGGAACTGAACAATGAACTGAACAGGTACCAAAGATACATTGCCTATATTCCTGCTAAATCAACCTTTTCTGTGTCATATAGGAGTCTTGTGGTGCCCACTGCAGTGGTTCACCTCTCTTTGTTTTGTACTGTATTTGTTTTGCCTGGCTTTCTACACTGAAAGGGAAGCAAACACCACTGATGTATATTAAAGACCCACTCCTTCCAGAATGAGTGGAGCTTTAGTTCTAATAAACAGCGAAGAACCCCTAAAAATGACTTGTCCTGTTTTTCTTAGACTCAAAGCAGATTGACATGGATGTTGGATTCCCTGTAGTTTGTCTAACAAACCAACCAAAAAACAGTTAATCTGCATGAAGATGACAGAATATGGTTCAAAGCTGACGACAGTTGTTCTTAGACTCCCATCACAGCAAAATTTTGTTTGAGTTATGAGGAAAAAAATAACTTCAAATGAGATGCCACTGTGATAGTTTTATATTTAAGAAAAAAATTAAACAGGAGTCTTGGAGTTATATTCTAGTTCTACACTTTTCTAAATAAAATGGGTTTGCCAGCATGAACGACAGTTTCATAGTGGCCTGTTTATTATAGGGCCTACCTAATTCTGAGATCTAGTTAAGCCAGTTGTCAAAGCAAATCAGTATAATGAAGGCAGATCAATGCAATGGCATTCAGGTTACACTTGTTAGAATGGCAAAGCAATATCTACCATTACCAATAGCTAGGCTGATTTTTTCACCTGACATAAGGAAGTAAAGTTATTTAAGGAACTAAGAATTGTTCCAGTAACTTGTATTAATTGATGGTTTTGTTTTATGCAACATCGTAATAATAAAGTTGTTTACTTAAACCACTGATATATATATACTAAGCTTACTGAGCTACTCTCATATGGCCATGTGTCTGTCAAGGAGCCTTTGTTCATTCTGCAGAACAAGTTTTAAAATATAAATGCTGTTACTTGGAGAGACGAGAAAAAAAAAGAAGATAAAACATGATTCATGAATTGTCTTAGATCATCATAAATTGCTAATAGCTCTCTGTCCCCAAGACCTTAGACCCTCTTATGTCAGGGTGCAATACAAATTGTTAACATTTGAACCATATGGACTTCTTTACATAATTCAAGAAAACAGACCCTGTTCAGACTTAACCTCAGACTCAGTGTCAAAATCCTAAATATTTTTGCTTAATTGTTATACAATTGTGAAATAATCTCCATAGTTTTAGAGCCCCCATATATCTTGAAATTCACTTCCAATGTCATTTATCATTGCATCTGAAGTGAAACAACAGTCACTGACAGTCTTTTTGAGTACAGACCTCTTAAAAGAAGACACTTTTTCTTTGAGCAACTCATTTGGCAATATCTGAAACATCATCTCGTTAGGAAACAAAACTTTCACTGAATTTTTTTCCTCTCTGGAAGTAGAGTTCAACCCTTGTATGCCAGTTTTTCTAAACTTAAATTATCAGCAACCTAGCTGTGGTATTTTTCATGCCTATTCATTCAATCAACTCTTCCAGTATTGAACTTACATAATAGGAAAAAGTTTTTATATTGTTATGACTATTTTAAAAGAACTGAATGAACTGAGACTGTAGAAACCCAGACTTAAAAAAATCAAACAAGGGCATACGATCCTAAGACTTTTATTTTAATATCTTTCTAAACTCATTACAGGGTGTCTATGTCTGCCTGAAACAACTCAGGTTATTTTAACAAATTCAGAATTGTACAAATCCATCTTCAGGATTTTAATAAAGTCATACACACTTGAACTAAGATGTCTCTCCAGAAGACAGGAAAAGTAGTCCAAAATAGGAACAAGGATGTGTGAGAATTTCAGTGTGAAGCCATTCAGGTTAGTATTGGACTCCACCTTTACCTCACAGAATTTGTTCTGTAGAGGCTTGTCTTAAAATGATAAAATTGCATAAAAATATAATTTTAATGGTTTTAGCTTTACTTCTGTCATGGAAGCTTCAGTTAAGGTTTGAAACACAGATATGGAAATATCCCTTTTTTATGACAAAATTACTCTTTTAAGATCAAGAACAGTAGTGCATTCACATGCACAACAGACATGTCATAAAAATAAAACCTATGTTCACTGATAATAGATTCATTAGGATCTCTGTCCTGCTGCCAACAGACACATGAAAACCTTCTTTGGCTTCATGTGCTGGCTGCTCCCAGTGTTGGTGGAAGAACTGAAACATCTTTCAATAGCATCCAAGTGAAAGGAGACCTTTGTTCTGTGTTCTAGTGGAACTGAAAACATTCATTTTAAAACTCAAAGGTGTATGCTCTAGGAAGACTTAGAAGAACTTTGTTAACCGAGGAGATTCCAACACGGGAAGTTAGGCTAAATGTGTCACTGTTAAATTTATGATGAGTTCTAGAGGCCCAGACACTTTCAGTTTCCAAGAAATCTCAAAATACTGCAGAATATGAAGGAAAATTATTTTTGCATGTTCTTTACAAAAGCAGATTCATAGACTGCATAAATAAAATATTTAAATGAAGTTTAAACTTTGCTTACTAGGAACACAAAATATTTCCTTGGCATAGCTTGCAAGAGATTGAAAAACATATAAATATGGAAAGTATTCAGTTATTCTGTAAAGTCCTAGGTAAAGTTATTAGTTGCATATTATTTTTTAAATGTCAATATAAATAACATATTTCTTTTGTCTTTTATGTTCTATTTAAACAATCTTAATGGTATGAGTGATTGAGGAAAGAAGTGGGTTCAAATTTTGTTTCCTACCAGTTTTAAGAGATATCAGCATTTTGAGTGCTCACAAAGATGGTTATTTTGACAAGATGTTAGGTGACAAGACAGGAATGTGGGGGTAACAGTGTATGTGAAGGGGACTCCCAAAACTGCACAAGGGTTCATTTCAACAAAGTTAGAACATGGGAGCAAGGACAATGACAAATAGACAGACTAAACAATAATGAGGGAGTTATCAAGGGACTACTGAAGAACAAGAAGAGTCAGCTCTCAAAGAAGTGAACAAATGTGAAAATTTTGTTGGTTAGAGGAGAAACTTTGGAAAGATCAGCAACAATCTGGGTGACCCTGTGGCACTGAGGCTCTGCATGAACTTGTAAGCATTGCCCTCCACAAACACCCTCAGCAGCAAAGAAAGTGCAGCATATTGAAAACTGGAGTCCATGACTACCTTCATCTTGTCTGCCTCTCACAAATAACCTCATCCTGTCACTGATCACAGCTTTCACTCCCAGGGTTAGGCAGACAGTCCTGTATAGAAAACAAAACTGAATTTCCTACATCAATCCTTCCAGGAACAGTAGTAGTGAGAAAAAAGTAAATGATGGCAGCTGTCCACTCTGCTCCTAGTTAATAATTGTTTTTTCATCTAATTTAGCATGAAGCAGACCCCTGAGATGCAGATGAGAGAGAAGTTGACAAAAAGGAGAGTGCTTCTGCTGAAAATTGATCTGTTTTGCATATCTACCAAGCTAGAGAAATTGCTAAGGTATTTGGTGCTGTCTTTTAGTGATGCTCACAATACATTTAAAATTGGTGGTTTGCAGATATAATGAATGAAAAAAGAAAACATTCTTAGAGAATTAGGGATGTTAACATAATCAGTTTGAAGCAACAACATGATATCTTTTGCTTGGTACAACATAATCTCAGAAGAGATATTTACTTTACCTCAATTTTATGAATCATATTTTAATTGATAAAAAATATTCTAATAAAAGATCCTACATGACTATGAGATGATCATTGCTTTCAGTACATTGCACATCATGGCTTTTCATTGCTATCTGTCCATTTTTCTACTAGCACATACTTCAATCAAGTCAGCCCAAACTCTCTAAGAGGGTGTTTAAACCTATACAGACATGTAAACTTAATTTCCCTGCTGAACAGGACTTAATTTCCCCCCCTTACCTATCTTATACAGCTGGGACTATAATAGTTCAGTATATGTTTGAAATTTATCTCTCCATAATGCATGTGAACAGTTCAGCTCCTACTTATTGCATTATTATTAAAGCACGTTGAACCATACATTTTCAGTTACATATTTTGGCCTATTCAGACATTTACAACATTTGGATATATTCAGTGTTCCTGGAACCTTTGCTGGAACCATTTCAGTGACTTCGGTTCATCAACAAAGCTTTGAAATGTAGGAAGTTTTGGAAAGAATGTTCTTACGATTTCTTTGCTAAGTTCTTTTGAAGATGTGTATACTTAGGAAATGGTCTCTTATTAAACTGAATAGTCAAATAACTTACATATGCAGTTCATAGATGTAATGGAATATGTGGATGTAAGGATGTACAGTTTGTGAGGATATTTTATTAGTGGGCACTCAACACAAAAAACTAGGAAAAGGTACAGGAGAAGTAATAAATTAAACACCCAGATGCACATACCCTAGTGAGCCGTAGATAACAGAGACAATATCAAATTCCAGAGCTTTCAGGTGCCTGATTGAGATAGGACATGTACAGAACCACTCAGAGGTTTGAGAAGCTTCATCCAGATGTTTTGTAACTGATAAGAAGTAGGTGACATGATTATCCTGAGACTCATGAGAAAGAAGAAATTTATTATGGGATATTCAAAGGGGCTTGTGAGATTGTGGAGTTTGTGATATAATGCTTAGGAGAAGGGCTTACGAAAGTAGTGTGTAAACAAGTCACTGGTCTGGCATACTTGAAGTTTTCTTATTAAACCCGTCCTTAGTGTTTTTCTATGGAAGTGTGCTCTGTGTGTTTGTATATGTGTGTGAGGCCTGCTAGTGATCATGAAGCTGGACTATCTGGTCGGTAGGAACAGTGGTCTAAGTGGTTTGCTATGGAAAATAGGGACTGTGTATGAATCAAAGGATCTTATAGGAGGGAAATCTGTCGGTTGGAGAGACAGGGACCTGGGGCCAGCTACTGGAGGGATTGATTTATGTGTGCATGATGCTACCAAATTGCAAGATGGACTAGCCTGTGAGTTATACCATAGGGTCTGGGAGCCAGTTACTGAACAGGTCATAGGTCTGCAGCTGGATACTGGAGATACTGGGAGCAGCCACTGGAGGGATCCTAGGATGGGACCGTCCACCAGAACATTGCATTTGTGAGTGCATGAATGTGTGCCCTGTTAGTAAGCCTTGAAGCTAATGAGCCTGCAGGTGAGAACAGGAACATGGTATCACAGATTCATAGAATGGCTTGGGTTGTAAGGGGCCTTTAAAGGCCATGTAGTACCACAGGGATCTTCAACAGGGATCATCTAGTTGAAAAATCAGTCCCACCCAACCCGACTTTGTAAGATTCCAGGGATAGGGAATCTACCACTCTCTGGGCAACCTGTTCTGGTGTCTTATTACCCACAAAGTAAAGAATTTCTTGGTCCTGAAGTTCACTGGCTTTGGCATCCTTTAGCTCATAGTACTAGGGGACTCTTCTGAATCACACTTTGCATACAGAGGGAGGGAGCTGCAGGCACCAGGCTCATAAGCAGCCTTACTCTGACTCCTCCTTCTAAGAGCCCTCAGCCCCATTGGAGCCCTTACATTCTTTCAGCATAAAACTTGTGTGGAGAATACCAAAAGTAATCAACATGACACAGAAAAAGAGAGGATAGGTGTAAATGCCCCATTTTGTGCAGTAATGGAAAGTTAATCAGGTGAACACTCTTCCAAAGGAGCCTACAACCACATCATGAGCTATGTGATAGACAGACAAAAAGTTGCTGGTTCTTGTGGATTTAATCTGGAAGCAGACACAATTCCTTCTTGACCAGCAACCTGACAGCTGGTTGGATCTGGGCTGCACTAAACAGACCCAACATTCCCAGTGACATTACTAAAAGCAAAAATGCGGTTTTTTCCCCATGTCCTCTACCTAGCATGGCCATCCTCTGAATCCCTTAAAGATGATGAAATTCAGTTCTCATACAGAATTTTCCAAGGGAAAAAATTATTTCTTGTCTGCAAAAGTGCCCAGAGGAAAATCTAAACCATGGAATCAATTTTGTACTGTACAGATACAGTGCAATATGTTTCCTGTTATGTATAAAAAATTCATGGCCAAGTGTTATTGATAAAGAACCCATTTCTTTTTATCTTTCCAGTGTACTGAAGAGAGAAGGAATGGTGACAGAAGAGAAATAATGTTAGTGCCACTTCTTTTGTCAGCTAGAGTTTCCCATTCTGTTTGGATTTTTGCTGATCTTCTTGGTGTTTATCTATGTAAGTAATACGTAGGCTGCTGACAAAATCACTTTTCCTTGGCCTCTTTCAAAATACTGGCAAATATACAAAACATCAGAACAAACTTTGTAGTTTTCACAAAGGGTAAAACTTTCAATTTCATTGACAAATTTAATTCTTTTGGGACTAAAAATGTCACTCACATCCTGGATCCATCTTGATATTTCCTTGTCTATTTGTTTATCCAAAACTGTTAAAAAACTGAAGGGTTACTAAGTGTAGAAACCCCAGTACTGCAGAAACCCCAGTGCAAAATTACAAGGCAGAATTTGTCTGTGTTAGCTGGCTTTCTCACAAGGGCTAGCAAGATACTATATGATGGTCACAGCTTAACAGCATTATAAAATCCATTAAGGGGTATTAAATGCATGAAAATCTTTTAAACTTATTTGTAAACTCATGGTCTCTGAAGAAGCCATCTGAGAAAGTCTTACTTAATCAGTCATGTTCTACAACACATATCTTGAATTATTTTCTTACACCTAAGGAAAAAGTGTTTCCTACTCTTTAGAAACTATGACAAATAACTCATTCATTGCAAACTGTACATCAGGTATTTAGGTTTTTCTTAATCTTCCTGCTTGCATATAAACAAATACATATATAAATATATAAATATATAATCACAGAATTATAGAATGGTTTGGGTTGGAAGGGACCTTAAAGATCATCTAGTTTTGATTCCCTTGTCACAGACAGGGACACACCTTCCATGAACCAGGTTGCTCAGAGCTCCATCCAGCCTGACCTAGAACACTTCCAGAGATGGGACATCCACAACTCTGGTCAACCTCTTCCAATGACTCACCACCCTTACAGTAAAGAATTGCTTCCTCATAGCTAATAAAAACCAACATTCTTGTTTGTAAGCTATTCCCCCATGTCCTGCCACTACATGTAAATAGTCTCTCTCTATCTTTCTTGTAGGCTCACTTCAGGTAGTGGGAGGCCACAAATAGGTCACCCCAAAGCCTTTTCAAAGGCTTGAAACAAACTCAATTTCCTCAGCCATTCCTCATAGGAGAGGTGCTCCAAGCCTCTAATCACCTTGGTGACCTTTCTCTGGGCTCTCTCCAACAGGTAAATGTCTTTGCTGGGACTCCAGACCCAGATGCAGAACTCCAGGTGGGGTCTTACCAGAGTGGACTAGAGAGGCAGAATCACTTCCCTCGACCTGTTGGTCACAGTTCTTTTGATGCAGCCCAGGATGCAATCGGCTTTATTGGTTGTGAGAGCACATTATCAACTCATGTCCAGCTTTTCTCCTTGGCTGGGCTGCCCTCGATGTGTTCATCCCACAGCCTGTATTGATACTGGGGGTTGGCCTGAGTCACGTGTAGAACCTTGGTCCCTATGGACGGCATCCCCTCCTTCAGGTGTGTCAACTGCACAAACAGCCTAGAGTCACCTGCAAACTTGCTGAGATTGTATTTGATTCCTTTATGTCATTACTGAAGATATTAAATAACTCCAGTCACAATATGGACCCCTGAGGGACTCCACTTTTCACTGATACCCATCATGATTCTGAGCCACATACATACTGCATTTTTTACAGAGTAAAGGAGCACATAGAGATATGTTCTGATTAACTTACTGTGTTAGGGAGACAAAAGATATATTTAAACTATTCCAAGGATTAATATTTAGTTTTTAATATAGAGGTACTCAGCTGCCTCCATGTGCCAAGTCAGTCTTTTCCTGAGTCACACTAAGTACCAACACACAGAGGGCATATACAGTAGAAATCTTGACAAAGATCTGTAAAAGTGAGACTGTCATGATACACAGGAATATTTGTCTCGTATTAGGCCTTTATTTGTGTAAAATTCAATTACTGATGGTGAGCATTACTGTTATGATAACTCTCAAAGACATATTCTCATGATCATTATCCCAAAACTCAAATCTTCCACATGTCTGATTATCATTGTGTCTAGTTTCAGTGAAGAGGCCATAAAGAATTGCATACACTCATTTAAATATTGACATTAAGTATATCTACTTATGTATGTGTTGATATGAAATGCAAATGGAGATCCTTCACATTTCCATATGAAGCCTCAGTTACCCAGGACAGTGGGAAGCTTCTAACTGAGTCAAGTTAATCATAGCAAATGCTGCTTGTTTACCAACTCAATACATAAACACAGAAATGACACTATGGTATCTAGTCTAGTATTTTGAACCACTTCCTCAGAAGTGGCTCAAATTTTCATTATTTTTACACTTTCCACAGTCCTGTGTCTTGGCCCTCCTGTCTGGAGGGTTCCTTGTGCCAATGATGGCAGTTTGTATTGTATAGCTCTATAGATTTGGCTTCTTTGCATATGTCAATTCACTTGATTAGTATATGTTAACTTTAAATGTATATGATAATTTGTAACAAGCAGATGAACACCTTACTTGTGTGTTATGTTAAGAACATACTATGGCTAGCTTTAAGCCTAATACCTGCTAGTTTCATTTGAATCACTTATGAGATAAGTAAGTCAGTGAAAAATTACCTGTTATACACATATAGCTCAGTTTTTCAGACTAGTCCTTCTATACATAGTGATTTCTTATAAAACAGAAACAACTTTGATAATTTGCTCATCCTTGTAGCCTTTATCCAAACAGAGAGACATTATAAAATGTTATTACTTTGCTGCTATATAGATTTTGACATTCAAGTGGAGAAAAGGAGGCAGAATTTCAAATAGAATTCAAGATGCAGATATGTAATGGATTTATATAGCAGGATAATGATTTTTTCATTACCATTATTATTTTATTTTATTTTCTATTCTGCTTCTATCAGCTTCTAACATCTCATTTGCTTTTCGGAACTGCCAAATTGTATTGAACTGACACTTTCACAGATTTCTCTCTGATATTCCTAAGAGCTTTTCTCAAACACTAATACTTGGCTCAGAACATCGTTATATATATATGAATGTTATTTTTTTCATATGTGCTTCACTGTACATATGTACACACACATATGAACATTGTGTACACAATTTCATTTATATACCATTTCATTTCCAAGTCCCTTACTATTGGACAGCTTTTCTTTTTACAATTATTAACACTCATTCTTTGTCTTCACTACTGTAAGTATAATCAGCAAACTTTGTCAGTACAATTCTTTCTAGATCATTTATGAATATAATGAATAATAGTCTCTGTCAGAGACTCCTATGAGTTTTATTTATGATGTTTCTCTATTGTGGAAATTAGGGGTTTTTTCTTGTAGTTTAATAACCTTAACTCCTTTGCTGCCACAACTAAATTTCTTTAAAAGTGTTTGGAGAAGAGTCTTACTAAATGACTTTTGGAAATCCAGAAAAGTATATCAGCTTGATTAACATTATTTACATGTTTCAAGAATTCTAATAGATGATTTGATTACTAGAGTAATTCTGATTCCACTGTCATGTATTATATTTATCATGTTTACAAGTCCCTCTCCTGTGGTCACTTTGCTCAATAGAGCAGTTTACTTGGCTGCAGTTTTTCAGATTTTGTACAAAGTTCTCTAAAAAAATCACTTCCTCTTTAACCATCTTTCAGTCATAAGGCAGTTTTAGGAAGACATGAATCTACATAATTCATAAATCAGTTATTTCTAATTACAGAAGAAATTTGCTACTTATCATCCTATCAGCTATTGTATAACATTTTATACTGACATTTCAACTTGAGATGATACTGTGATAATCACATTCATGAAGACAGTTTGACCTCTCCATATTCTTCCATTCTTAAGACAGATACAGAATTTTGCATGTTCACAGAAATTAGTGTCAGGAAAAAAATTGCCCAGTATATTATCAAATAAAGCAAAATAAACATAAAGAATAGTTGCAGGGGGGGTATCTTTGTCTAGCAGTCAGACACCCACACAGTTGCTTACTCACATCCCCTTTTCCACAGTACAAGGGCAGAAAATAGGATGGAAAACTTCATGGGTTGAGATAAAGTCAGGGAGATCACTCAGTGACTCAGATACAGTGACTAAATTTGCTGTAAGCCACCAAGAGGTCCCTGGAAAGGAGATCAGCCAATTTATTCCACTCACAAGGAACTTTCTGTGACAGATGTAACCTTAGAGTGTGAAGAAACACAGAATCATCACAGAATTTAGTGTGGCCCAACTTAAGACATCTACTACAAAGAGTCTTTTTTGATATCTAAGATAGTATCTAATTTTCTTCTACATTGACTGGAGAGGCAGTATAGGATCAGATTCACAGCAGTTGGCATAATACTTCCTAGATGAATGCTGAGGAAAAAAACAATACTGAGGAAACAGTGTTTAAACAGTATCTAAATTCCTTCTTTTCTCTCTGAGTTGAGGGAATAGCAAAAGCTCTCTGAAGATTAAATATCTAAATTTTCCCTTTTTAGATGCAGAAGAAACAAGACTGAGCTGACGAAAGCCATCTAATTCCTAAGAACAGAGAGATTCTCTTGAGCTCAGTGGCTTTGGAGTCCAGTAGGTTCCACACATCAGGGATAATAATTGAATGAGTCAACCATCTCCAAATGTGAAATTTACCAATTCATCAACTGATGATGATTCAGAGCTCCAGTCATGTCTAGAAGACTAGAGACAGAGTCAGTTTTCCTCCTTCAGTACTTCTTAATAGTAAGTCTAAGTGTCACCTTGCTCAAAGATTAACTATTATGAATCACATTTTTGGTGCTCAGGGTATGAAGTGCTTAGTCATGCAACTCTTTATTGGTGATTCTGTTCATTTCAATACAGAGTATTGAAACAGCTGACCAGTGGTGATTATATGATTCATGAAAGGTCAAAAAAATATTTTGACTATGCTGGGAAGTTGAACACTATTCCAGTTAGGTTAGTGTTGCTATCATGTAGGTATCTTTCTCACTCTAGAACAAGACTGACAGCAGCTGCAAAACTACTTTAAGTTCTATGCACATGGAAAGAATCAGCCTTAGAGGAACTCCAGACGTTGCCAGGCTGCAGTCTGGGACTAAATGCTGCAATAATCCACGTAAAAAGTATGAAGGAAAAGAGACGCAGGGGAATAAGATTACTAGGGCTAAAATAATTACTTTTATGTATAAAAAAGAAAGCTCTGCATGAACCATACAGCTTCTGAGATAAACAGGCACGTATGATTGTGTTAGTGTAATTTGGAGAGAGGTGGGAGAAGTGAAGCGAGAGGTTTTGTCCCCTAAGGAACTGTTCTGCATCCCACATCAACAAAGGCATACGTACTGCTCAGCACCATGTAGCCTGACCCATCAAAGGAATAATTTAATCTTCAGAATTTTCAATTTCTTGTCTCTCTGAACCACATAGGTTCAATTCTCTTAATTAACATTTAAATGAGATTACAATTCCCTGTTTGCATTTTCAAAGGTCGTTAAGACTTTACAGCATTAGGCAATGTCGCTTTCATATCAAAAGATTTGAGAAAAGTTCTTACATCCAGACACCTTATACTTTCTGGGTACTGTTGACCTGGATTTACTTTGCTGCTTCCTCTTTCACTAGTGATTGTACCTAGGCTTGATAAGTAATACAGCCAGAAGGATGTGCACGGTCCAGATTTCTCCCAAAGTTAAGTAAATAGAAACTCCATTGCCAAAATTAATTTGCATATAGTTTACAGCAAAGCTCAGAACTACTCTTGCTAAATACTCTGCTCTTTATTGCTTTTCTCATTTGTCACATATTGTTTATCTTTCCCCATTTCCATCTTTTTATTACATTAGTTATATTCTGTGCATACAAAATTATCTGTTCCTTCATCCTCTGAGAGACCTGAATTTACAAAGTGCAGGAACGTTTCTCTAAAGATATAAGTTTGAGCTGTATGGTCTAAGGCAGCATATAAACAAAGTGCTGTACAAAGCACTCTGTGTGCAAAAGCTGTAGGTTACATTCAACATTACAAGCAGTGGGCATTCATCACTACTGCCTTTACAAAGTCTCTTTTTCTTCCCACCTATGTCTTGTCCTGCTAACTGATGTCCATATGGAATACTCCAATAAATGTGCCTTCTCAATGCTTTTTGTAATGTGCAAAGTCTCCGCACACATGAATTTTGAGAGAATCACTAGAGGCACTTTCCATATAAGTGAGAAGTGACCTAATTATACCTGAATTTTAGTTGACTTAAACAAGAGAAATCAAGAAAGGGTTATATTGAGTTTGCGTGGCCAGATTTTGGTGGCAGGGTACTACAGAGGTGACTTCTGTGAGGAGCTGATAGAAGCTTCTTCCACATCCAATAGTTGACGGTTGGCTCCAAGTGCGACCTGCTCCTGGTCAAGGCCAAGCCCACCAGTGATGGTGATAGCTTGTCTGGAATAATGTATTTAAGAAGGAGGAGGAAAAAACCCTTTAACTGCAGCCTGAGAGAGGAGTGGGAATATGGGAAACAGCTCTGCACACACTAAGGTCAGCTAAGAAGGAAGGGGAAGAGGTGCTCCAGGCACTGGAACACAGATTCCCCTGCAGCCTGTGGTGAAGGCAATAGTAAGGCAGCCATGCCCCTGGAGCCCAGGGACGTCCACATGGAGCAGAGATCCACCTGCAGCCTGTGGAGGACCGCTCAAAAGGCGGCTGTACCCAAAGAAAGCTGTGACTCCATGGGAAGTTTGCACATGGGAGCAGGTACAACCTGAGGCCCCTCCATGGAGAGAGAATCCTACACTGGAGCAGGTTGCTGGCAGGACTTGAGACTCCACAGGAGACCCATGCTGGACCAGTCTGTTCCTGAAGGCCTGTGGGAAGGACTCACTGTGCAGAAGTCTGTGGAAGACTGTCTCCTGTGGGAGACTCAAATTTGGTTGTCGCCTGAGCAGCATCCAGTGGTAGTACAAAACTGTAGGAAAGTCAGGTGTGCAAGTTCATGTCACATATTTAAATACAGAGAAGCATGTGTTGAGTTCCCTTTCCATTTTCCTTTTTTATTTCCTCTTTGTACTGTGATTCCTGACAGTGCTGGCATAACCCATTTCTTTTCATTGTGTGAGATCTCTGAGTGTTGCTGTTCCCAGCATTTATTCTATTATCTGCATTTCTGTTCTCCTGGCTGAGATGTGAAAGGGATAAAATCGATTTAACTTACGTGTCTTATGAAGAGAAAGAGTCTTAAATCATGTGTCTGTCTGTTCAATGGAAAGAGGATCCAACTTCTAAAGGCCACCAGCTAGGGTACAGATCTATTATATTCAGGTAAAGCCCTAATGTGATTACTTCAGGCACGGGTTAGGAGCTAGAAGTTGGCTAGACTTCTAAGGGGTATTTAAATTTCAGACCCCAAACTGTTTTTCTGATAGACTAGGCTGACCTTGGAGAAGGTTAAAATGTTCTTTAACTGTTCTGAACATAAAGAGTGCCCTACTGGTTGTCAATTATACCCAAACAGGACTCAAAAATTCATCATTCTTCTATCCGAACTGAACTTCTCCTGAACTGTGAGGTTTTATTTAATTTTGAATTGAGGTATTTTCAGAACATGCCTTATGCCTGAAAGTCAGTACCTGCTGGGATCATACAGAAGGATGATGTTACCTCACCCAATGTGCCAGAGCGATTCCTGGAATAACTGCCTCACAAAAGAAAATACAGGTTTTATGTCTAAAAGACCTACCTAGTGCACTCCAAAAGAAAATCTGCAATGAACACACAGTATGGACTGCCATGGAAACAGGACCTGGGAGAGATTTGAGAACATTTGACATTGTGACAGTATTCCGATACTCCATATCTTCCTTGTAAAACTAGTCCTTCACAGATAATATAGTATTTCCTTACAAAAGAACAACATGAATAGAAAAACTCTTCAGGATCTTTTTAAACTGAATCTATTACTTTAATCACAGTATGATTAAAGGCAAGCACTGGGAAGCTGGACAGTGTGACAGAATAACAACTTCCTGGTGTAGAAAAAAGGGGAGTGCAGCCACACTTGTCATTTGTCATGGTGAGAATGTTTGACTGATGCTGAAAATCAAAGCAAGAATTATCTGTGAACCACAACAAAAAAGCACTGCACAGTAAATCTCTTATCTAGCAATTAGACAGCAAGTGAGCAAGTCATGGATAACAAGAATGCCTCTACATGTCACTTCAGGGTAACACTTTAAATAGAAGAATCCTGGAAAAGTGAAGAAAGATAATCAATATGGTGATTAATGACAGTAATTTCACACAAACATCTGGGAAATTAGGCATGCTCGTTGGGAGTTGTTTCTTGCAGTTACTTGTAAAGGGATGAATGAGTTGGAAACCAAACAATGTAAATATATTGAACAGTGCAATTATATTTATTTCAGCATGGAAACTTTTCAGTAATTGAATACTAATATAAAAACATCTTCAAAAATATTTTTCAAATACTTTTTGTTGTTATTGTTTTCTTGGATGCTGCTTTATTTTTACATCTAGCTACACTGGTTCTCCTGAAGTGTAATTTGAATATTTCGTGCTTAAAATATAAAAATAAATAAAAAAGCTCATGAGGGAAAGAAGCACTTCTGTGAAATGTATGTCTGTAGGTTGCATTTAATATGACACACACTGAAGTAAGAAAATAAGGTTTTAAGTGTTGGAACAACTCCCTTGCCTTCTGAATGTTTGTGCAGAGGATCATAATACACTTCCCTTTGGGTTGAAAGTGACTTGAGTGAACACTGGTCAGGCATTGATCATGGTTTAACTTTTTGTACTAGTGAAGCACAGATCAAATGTGCACCTAAAATTTGCATATTTTATAAAAAAATTCTCCTTACCAATACAGACTCATTTTTACCAACACCAGTAGTGCATTGCCAATATACTTGGAGAAAAGGCAGCCTGACTCATTTGTATTGTAGACTTTAGGACTGAATAATGTTCATTAAAGTGCAATCATTACAACTCATAGTAAGCATCCAGAGTTTTCCTAGTTGGCTCAGTAGGTGTTCTTATTGGTTTATTTTATTGTTAGTTTCTTTAGGGTAGAAAATGATTATGGGATTGTATGCCATTTTGACCTGAAGAAAGTAATATATAATGTATATATAAGCTTTAATTCCAACGACAGCTATTGATGTCCAGATGTTTGATTGTGTTTACTGTTTGTAATAATTCGAACAACTAACAAAAAAGTTGTTAGTAAGCAGTGATTAAAAATATTTGTTATTTGTAACAATTTTTGTCTAACTGGTTAACATAATATTGGTTGTTTCTTGATTGGAAAGGTTTTTGAAGAAGAATAATTCCTGGAAGCTAAATTTTGAATTTCAGCCCAAACATTAAAAGAAAAATCTAATGATCTGTCAGATAATTGTATGGCAATAGATCTGAAAAACATGGAGTTATGGCATCAAATTTCTCATGTTAGCTGTGATTGCTAGATGTTTACCAATCAGTTTTCTTCCTGTAGCATCACCTTTATTTATTAAGCGAATGATATTAAGAAGACATGGATGAACACGGAAATTGTTTTAATTCAAATCTTTCAGAAACAACATAATTTCATGAATTTAAGGATTCTAAGATATTTAAGACACTCCCCAAGCCATTCCATTCCGAACTGATGTTTTTCCTGTCAGTCACCTGCAGACAAGACCCAGCCAGGGACCTTTTCCTCTCTCATGTGTGAGAACTGAAATCAGTGATTTCTTTTACACATGGACCTCTGATTTAGAATGAAAAAGAGCAAAGCTTCAGATAGCTTAGGCATGTGATAAGTTTGGCCTCAGGTCTTGGATCAACTTACAAGCATTGCTTTCTTTATTGCTAGGACACTAAAACAATAATAACTATGTTTTTCTCCATATAGACTGAGCTTATTCCTATGCTCACATATATGCACAGGTGTAGAAAACCTATAAGTCTTTCTAGCCTAAGTAGAACTACATGTTTGTTGACATGGGAGGAGCATAGGTCTTTGCAAAGCTGAGCTGGATTGCTAAAGTTTCACAAAACTCTCATTTGCATCTTAGCCTTCTGGTCTTCTATTGCAATTCAATTTCAAGAAATTCGTTGTTGTTGTTGTGTTTATTTTTCACCTATTTTCTAACTTGAAACATTAGACTCATCTTTTCTTTAAACTTTTCATGTTTTTGCTACATACGACAAAGGAGGGAATTCAACCACCTGTTCATCATTTTTGAAGTGGCTGTGACAGCAATATCTGATGAGTTCCTATTCAGACATTATAGAAGTAGGTCCACTGTCACTTACTCCACTTCTTTTCCATAAAAATTAGCTTTTTCCTACTGTATTTTGATTAGAAAAATCAACTAATGTTTCTTTCACCTTGCTCATACTCAGATATATCCATAATATCTCTATACATTTTCATTATCTGTTATTATACATAGGGCTTTCCTGTTCTGACAATAAATTTGGTTTTATGCTACACAGTATTTAAAGAACAGCAGCTATAAACCTCACAGTAACATATACCAATTAAACCACAATGCCTTTATGAAAATTTTTTTCTGGTCTCTTATTTATTGACAGATTTTTTTTTTAATTACAACACAATGAAACGATGGTAAGTACATAAGATGCAATAGTATAAAAAGCCATTTTAACCCTTCCCTTGGTTAAGACACTTACAGCAGACAAGAACTGCCCCACCCCAATCCCCCCTTCTCAAAAGAAAACAAAAAATAAATATAAATTAATAAATATAAAACAAATCACTGCACAGCCCTTAACTCTTTGATTGCCATGGCAAGAATCATAATGATGATCCCAGCATGTGACGTTCTGTGGTTAAAGGTTGCCGCAGCAGTCAAAGGGTTATAGCATTGTAAACATAAGTACTTTGTTGAAAATGTTCAGTCATGTTAATGGTCTACAGCAATGAGATTATTATCATGACCCCTTGACCTTTAATGACACAACAGTATAAGGAGTTAAAGAGATTAGCTTGGTGAGCTGTTACATAGATTAATTAACCCATTTAGTTTAACAATGCACTATGAGGTCTTGATTTACTAATAAGAGACAACTTGTGTATAATAAAACACTGTTCAATGCATTGATCAATAAAATCAATGAAGAAAATCAGTCTAAGCACCACAAATTTTTGCCTGATTATATCTGACAGTCATAATACACTTTAGCACCATTTAGTCAGCCTTGCAATTGCACACAAACAAGCTTTGTGTTTGTCAGTAGAAGCTACCTGAAAGAATAACATATGTCAGTTATAAAAAGGTTACTGAATAGAATGCTGTGTGAGCCAATAAAATAAAATAACAATAGTAAAATGAATTTTAGTTGCAGAAAGCAAATAAATGCTCCAGTTATTTTGACACTAACACACATCCTAATGAGCAGAACATGGGCATGAAATGAAGATGGGGCTATGCAGAGAAAAGGGAATAAAAATGAGAAATGTGTTTCAAACAGAGAAATCATCACATCCATATTTTTATTTGTCAGGCTTTGCAAATTAAATGAACTACTGTTGGGTGGTTGAAGAAGTAGAACTTGAAGAGTTGTTGTTTAACAATGTGTGAGTTTTATGGTCATGTTATGCATAAAACCACTTTCAGAAATATCCTATCAACTGCATGAACACCCTTGTCTCTGCATGAAAGGTTGATTTCCTATTTCTCAGAAGTGGAGGATAAATAAGCAAATTACTGTGTGGGCAGAGCCACAATTGTAGTAGCTTCTAGCTAACACATTGGAACCAGAACAATTTCTGTTGGAATTACAGAGATGAAGGAAAGTCAACAAGAAGGAAAATGGAATCAACTGCTAAAATAACACTCAACAACCAGAACTAAGGAAGAAATCAGGTTCTGATAGATACAAGAACACAGCACCTGCAGAGAAAGCAAGGTGCATGTTACTCAGAAAGAGAAACAAGCATGTGTATGAAGATTGGAAAACAGTGTACCCTTCTTGTATATATCCATATCAAGCCCTGATTGACTACAGAATGACAAAACTAGCTGTACATGCTTTAACTGCTAACAATACTAACCATGGGACTGGCAAGGAGCAGACATTGCCTCCCTCAAACAGCTTCTGATCATGTAGGAACACCTATCATATAGAGCAAACCTCAGAAGGCAAACACCTGCATCTTTCTCTGCAAGCTGTGACTGAACTGAGCAATGAATCCAAACTACAATAGCAGACAAAGGGAGAGGGAGCTTTTCATAAATGTTACGATACCTAAAAATTAGGACTGATCAGAAAACAATGCATAATAGCAAAGCATTCTGCCACACTACAGTGCATATAATGCTACAGCAGTAATGTAATGGTAGTTGATGTATGAGTACGAACTGACTTGTGGTAGACTAAGGAATCCAGCCATAAAATTCTTGTCTGAATGACCATGACACAGATTAGCATCAGAATGAAAAGGAGAAAGAGGTTAAATGAGACTAAATGATAACTGGAACCACTGGAAATAATACAATACTCTCTGAAATGCAGTTTTCTAGACTGCTCACTTTTCACAGATGTCATAAACCATGCATGCGAATGGTATGCAATGGTTGGCATTGAAATTGTATTTATCAATTTACATATAGAAATACCAATCCAATGGCCATAAAAGTATTTCTGTTATATGAAACACTACACGACTGAGATATCATGGAAGTAAAGATACATGGCTATAATAGAGACTAATAGAGGTTAAAGGCTTCTTCGTCCGTCAGTATTTCATACAGTGGAGTTCTTTAAATCATAGATAACTTTTTGGATCTAATTTCTGAGAACAAATGTAAGAACATTTCACTGTGACCAGCTTTTGCACAGAGATTCAAGTTGATATTAATTTGGCTAAATCTATCTCCAAAGATTTTGATTGCATCAGATGTACAATATTTGCAGTCAGCTTTAGAGCAACTATACTGAGGAACCTTTTGACTGACTGTTCTCTGGTAGATTATGACACCAAATATAGCACTCAGTGGACTTTTTATAGACTAAGAGGTATCTTTGCTGTTGGAGACCAATAATACTTTCAAAGCTATCACCAACTCCCATATAAAATCTCTTATTGTTGATTACATGAAATTCTAGTGGTGTTAGTAATCCTTCTGACTAACTGATGTTGTACTTGCAATTATAAAACAAAATATTTTCATTCCTTTTCTTGTATTCTTCTGGTAATCAAAAATGAAAATGTTCTTATGCTGCTTTTCCTATGTGTCTATCTGCAGTCTTTGACCAAAGGACCTAGTTGGTTTTCTTGTGGGTCCTAGAAGTTGTGGAAAGAAAGCTCATGACTAATTTAAGTTTCCTCTGAGAAAGATTTTAATAGGGTGTTCATTTAAAACTCTATTTGTCATCACTGTGATCCAATGACTACCACTTTCAAAGGAATGCATTGTGTGTCCTGGATGATGAAAAAGGAAGATCATAAGCCTTGATCTATCCCATAAAATAATTTTCAACCAGACACAGTAAGACAGTACTGTGCATGAATTGATAAAAGATGCATGCAGGGTTTCAGAAACGTAGCAAAGACAAATGTTAAGTGTTTTACCTAATGCATTGCAAAGAGCAAGAGGTGGGAATTATTTGCATCATCACACATTCCTTCAATTCTGGATTTCTACTCAATGTTAAATTTTCTTGGGTATAACAATCTCATTTGTTTCTGTAAGTTATGGGAGTATTGCAATGGCTAACCTGAACAGTTTTTTTAACACTTTACATCTACCTGGGTTCACATGGCCAGAGTTCATAGCACTTTATCATATGATGTAAAACACAACCATATAAGTTGCAGCTATGCCTTGCAGGTGTGAACTGTAATTGTCATGATCATTTAAAACAGCACTGTAGATTGCTGATAGTGTATTCTGGATACACGTCATCACATGTACCATTTCCTAAGTTATATAATTCTGCTCACATCCAAGCTGACAAACTGTTCAGAGTTCAATATGGTGCTTCCATAAGATATGAAGATTATTGGTATGTGAGCACTGACAATTTTGTGGCAATAGTCAAGTATAGCATACATAGTATGTACATCTCTCTTTAGAATCATTGTATGCCTAAATATTGGGCTGCAATATACCAGTCGTAAACCACTATTTTTTGAGCTATTTATAATATAATCTAATTTTCAACACTGAAAGAGTACTAGAAACTGTCACTTTCCACTGTGAAATTTCTCTTCCATAAAAGAGTTTAAAAGTTGCAAAATGCTAGTAAGGGACCCAAATTTATCTTATACCTTATACCTCATAAACAAGTTAGCACTGATTGCCTGCACTAAGCACTTTTGGCTTCTACAAGGCAGATGACTTTAGGCACAGCCATGAAAGCTATGAATGTGTGTGTGGACTGGGTGTTACATACCAACACATTAGGATGGAAATATGTATTAGACACATTCTTTTCTGACTTAACACACTGCTCTGCAAGTGGTGAATCCATATGGGCATGCACTGATCAGCAGTTACACTGTTCTGTTGCCAGTGTATAAGTAATGCAATACTTCACTAAAAACTCTTCAAATGCCATTGAAGTCATATTGTTGAGGACTAACCAGGTACTTTAGAAAGTTATTATATCTCAGGCTTCTGTTACTAATCCTAGTTCCCAGAAAGTCAGTTCCCAGAATGACGGATGGGCAAATTGGTTATCCAGGAACACATGCATGGCACAGAATGAATGTGATTATCCCACGTGTTAGTGCCAGGCAGCAAGATGGAAAGAATATTCAGTATATATATTACAGCAAGAACAAGAAAAAAAAGGGACATGAAAGGCCATGAATTAAGATATGCTGAGAGCTCTCCAAGGAGATTAAAATTATAGTTATGAAAAGGACGTGATGCAATTTCATAGGGTAGAAGTTACTATTAACTAAACAGAAATCTTTGGTTTATGTGGTGGATAAAATTGTAATCTGTGGAAGATGTCATTCTGCAGAAGGAGAAGAAACTAAGCTGTGTGACAGGAAAGCTTCATGCCATAAATGCAGCATGTGTAATGATTATTGTTTATGTAGTTTTACTGTGACAGCAAGCAGCACTATGCTGCATGCACATCTAAGTATAGAAAATTGTCTTTAGCATGCTATTTTACATCAGCATTTCTTCATTTGTGTCTTCTCTGCCTCTAAAATTTATTTCATCTACACTGTTGTCAGACCACAGTAATACTTAAGGCTACCTCCACAAAGCAAACTAGACTAAGAGGTATCTCTCACAGAATGTCCTCTTTCAAAGACACAATGAGCAGGTACAACTGCAGATGTCAATAAATTGACTATAATTTGGAGATGATATGCTCAAGTTTATGTATACTGTGAAAAAGACCTGTTTCTGATGCATGTGTTTAATGCTGTATATATGCCTCTTTGAAACACATTCTGATTTTAGGAACAGATGCTTCCTGTGATCACATACAGATGATCCTTCAAAATACGATCTTCTGATTCTTATTCATACATCGAATAATGCCATATCATACAAAATGTATGCTACCTAACATTAGAAACTGCCTTAGATAAAGCATCAAATGGAGCCAGTTACAACAAGTGATGGTATGCTTTTGATGCTTACCAGACATTTTCAGCATGACACAATGGCACTGATGACAATGTCTTTCTCTACCAGCCTCTGACATCACAGATGGCAAGTCACAAGAATGAGTTAGGAAGATTTGACTCACACATTACATATTTTTCATGAGACTAGTGGCAGACAATTCATTGAATTACATGCATGTATCAGACATTAATTTTATGCGCACATGGTTCATTCACACCTGTTTTTGTAACTGACATATGTTGAAATACTCTTATAAGAACCACTCTGCTTGTCTGCAGTCTGTGAGTGTGAGCTAAGGAAGTATGCCTGACATTACAGTGCTGGTGTATCAGTCACAGCTATACCATTGTATTCAATAACAGCTTATCTGTTCCTCAGCTCCCACAAAATATTATTTGATTTACAGCATAGCTGAACACGTAAGTGGCCAGTGACAGTTGTTTCCTCCACTGATAATAATGATTTCCCTTATGGCTCATAGAGCTGCAGTCATCTATTTATACTTCTGGAAACAGACGTGTCCAGAGACAGTCTTGACAACAACAAAAGGCAACAGGGAGGTATTGCTCTGTAATGGCTGCTTCATGTCTCCTACTGTCATAGTGCCTGGTTTCCTTCACCTCTGCTAATTAGGTGATAAAACTTAGGCCGTGTTGTGAGAAGATATGGAAGCCAAAACAGAGCAAACCTCTGCAGTCATATATCCTTGCTCCTCCACCTAGTCATCTTGTCCTCTCTCCAATTTAGGCTGCTAATGGTATGGTAGCTTGCATTTCTACTTTCTTAAAAGTCCAGTGCCTGGAATATTCTCTGTTCATTTTACTATGTGTCTTTTTTAAGATTTGTCCTAATGAATGTTCAAATGCAAAAGAAAAAAAAAACTAGAGTAGGAATGTAATGCTGCCGTTGCTAATAGGCGGACTGACTTTCTAGTCTATGCACTTTTTTCTAACCAACAAACTAGAATTAGATTCTATATAATTTGGTACCAAAAGCTACATTTAGCTGACATTTAGATTTTGAAGTAAGACCCCCAAAAAAGTTGAAAAATCAAAAATTAAGCTTTACACTCTGTTTTTAACCCACAGTGCTAACGGCACAGGAGTCTTGATCAAGCAATTGGGGAGGTGAAGTAAAAGAGTAAGTCTGCCACTTATGTTTGACTCTATTAGCTTCTGTTATGTTTATTCATAAAATTAGCCTTTAAAAATCTTTTTCTTTAATTATTCCCTCCCTTTGCCCCACTTTGAAAGCAGAAAAAGATCAAAAGTTCATAGGAATATATAAAATGTGTATTACATTTATTCAGGAGACTTGAAAGGGCTCCTTTGGAGCCATTTGAGTCTCTCCATCCCAGCCTATCCAGTAAATATACAGTAACATATTTCTTAAAATGTATTTTTGATAAAAATTAATTTTTTTCTACAGTCAATAAACTTTTCAGAGGTTTATACATTGAAAGGCCAGAGGAAACACTGCCATCATCTACTCTGGCCTCCTGCATCATACGGACCATAGTACTCTGAAGATACATGACCTTGTGTAGTCAGCTTGATAGACTGTAGCTGATTATCACAACACATATTCAGTTTCATATTGTTCCCCAGTACAGATCATGACAACAGCAATATGGAAATGTTTATTAAAAAAGTTACGGCACATGAGCAGGAACCCAGATTGCAGAACTGAAAATATTTTAAATTTGCTTTTTCTTAATTCTGCTAGTTATAGGCCCGACTAGAGAACAGCTATGGAAAAAAAAAAAAAAAAAATTCTTAGAACTTTTACTCATTTGAGTTCAAAATTTGATCAGGCAACATCATTAATTTACTCGAAACTTCTATAATTTGAAACTAGCAAGTAGGTATTTTGAAATTACAGTGAACACAATAGCTCCTACATCTTTTACTTAAGTAAACCTTTATGACTGCATTACAACCTACTGAAAATACGAGTATGTAACAGAAATGTTGACACAGTCTTGCTCTGCATGACATAAACATGCCAATATAATACTATTTCTCTCTCTCTCTCTGTATATATCATATATTCACTTTTAAGTAAAAGAAAATAGATTAAACAGTCAACTTATCATGTATTCATGTATTTATGATGTACCATATACCAAGCACTAGAATTATCACACTTACCTTCCTGCATAATTAAATTATCCAAATACAAATATTTTTGTTACCTTATCAAAGAACAACAGTCAACATGCTCACCACTTCATTACTGTCAGGGAAACCGTTGCACAAAAAGTTAAAGCTGCCATGAAAGTTATTTCAAAATGGACGTGAAATTTTCAAGTGAATAAAAAAACCCCAGATGAGATGTAGTTCTGACTTAAAAATAATATTAAGTAAGTTCTCCTATTGTAAAGGAAAAACAAATGCAGAATAAATAGTGCTGTTAGCATTTTCCTCCAACCATCCAAGGGAAAAAAACTGGAACAGCAACATCAATCTTTTTGTTCTGTCTGTCACAGAACATAAGCTGTAGTTGTTGACAACAAAAAATTCTCCATGGATTAAAGTGTGTATGTGTGTGTTTGTGTGTTTTTATAAGCATTCAAACACACACACACACCCCTTAACATATATGACAAACAGGCATCAAATTTCAAATTCACCAAATGAGCTGATCTGCAGTAAAAATCCTGTGTTAGTAAACTGTCAATAAATCTATATTTTCAGCAACAACTGAATTGGATTTACTAAATGATGCTATGGGCTGATACTGGTGCGCTTCTAACCTATAGTATGCAGTACTTCTACAAAACATCTCCAAAATGCCATCTGCATTGCATATTTGTTGTAAAACTATATCTTTTTCTAATCTTCATTTTTGTTAACCATACATATGCATATCTGTTTATGCTCTAAGAAATAAGTTTGCACTGCATTATAGCATGCCACATACGTTTGAAAGTCCTCAAATCAATAGAAAATCATGTAATTGAAAAAAAGGCATACTATTTTTCATGCTATGCTCAATATAAATATAAATTCAAGGCAGTCAAGCTATCCATTACCAAAACAATAATAATTGTAATATATATGTATATATACCTACACTCTCTAAAAAGTGATCCAGTTATGTGGATTAAGAAACCAGTAAGAAAATGGTTGAACATACTATAAAAGTCTCATTTTCTGTAAAAGCCCACACTGGCCATTTCAAGTATTTTAATACTTTCTTGTAACCTGCTCATTAATAACTAGCTATTTGTAGAAATAATAATTTTACTTGAATACTGAAAATTGTATTCAAGTTAAATAAAAATTAACTTCTGCTGTAGTTCATTTTTAGAGTGTGCATGTATACATAGCAAAATACCTTTCTACAGACCTATCATAAATATTTTAGTCTATGACAGTTCTTTCCTACTAGAACACTTCAATGTTTTTTTCTCAAATTTTGGATGATGTCTATCAGGCCTTTCAAGAAATAAAACTCAGTTGATTTGCAACACCAGATTCCCTTCAGTTTGTGCCAGTTTGCAAGTTAAAGGTCAAAGACACAGGACAGTACACTTTAAGGAAATTCAGACAGTGAAGCTGTTCACAGAAGACAATGTTTAACTTGGTAATGACAGTCAACAGGTCAATAATCAAGTTCAAGGCAAGCTGTTCATTGTTGCAAAAGTTACTCCCCTCAAATCCTAGTTTTCATAAAAAACCAGGTGTCTGACTTTTGGGGTGCATCATTCTGACCATCTTTAATAAGTTCACAGCTCAGTGACTGTAAAGCCTATCACTGCAAGAAGCAGCTCCTAAATCAATAAAGAGGTCTGTCAGTTGCTGACTTTTCTCTAGGAAAAAAATATTGATACAAACCTGCTCTGCAGGTCACATGAAAATGACAATACTGCTGTTAGCACAAATTACACAGAATGACAAAATGTTTTGGTGGTCCCTTGGCTCTGTCAGTGATACCATGTTCAACTGAAGGCCAGAAATTTGATTAACCCTTTGAGAACTATGACGAACATGCAAAAGGGTAACACAGAGGATACTCATGCAATATCAGAGTCATCGTCTTAGCTTTCCTTTGAAACTGTAACTCTACCTCTGCAGAGGTAAATCGAATTGTCATGCAACATAGTTTCAAAAGAGAAATTCAAGATGCTTAAGTTAAGAAGCTAAGCTATAAAATTGTTGCCAGTTCAGAAAAATTCTTGGTAGGTGGTAGAAATTATTAAAAAAGGTTTTGTTCCTTTAAAAAGAAAGTAGCTGGTAAATATATTTTGTTTTCTATTTATGTTACAAAGGCTTTTCTATCAATAATGCAAATAATTAAAAACACTCGCAGTCACAGGAAATCTGTTTTGAAAAATTGATTTTCTTTTTAAACCTGTATTTAAACCAAACACAATCCTATAATTTAATGACAACCAAGATTAACATCCACCAGACTCTGAAAACGGATGCAGTAGTTCTCAAAGGGTTACACCACCAACATAATACCAGTCTCAAGTTTATCAATAGCATGTCTGTTGCTTTAGTTCACTGAAATCCACTTCAGAGACACACTGCTTTTTACCATGCTTTGGAATGAGTGCTCCTGGCAGACCTATGAAAGGCCTGGGGCAGTCGACTTGTTACAGTTTGGGAAAGATTATGTAGGAAAACCAACGAAAAATCAAACAAAACAATAAAAAGATTCTGCTTGAATATAGTATTGAGTATAAATGAGTTTAAAACATCAAGGACATAGCCCAGAGCAGCTGTAAAAAACACAAAATGAATGTATTATTAAGGCTGTTACTATATTGCAGATATTTTGGCCCCTTTTTGTTGGAAAATGGCTGTCCGAACAGTCTGAAGTCCTGCGTGTCATCCGAGTCTCCCACATGACAAAACTGGAAGTAGGAGTATAGGACTTTATCTGTAGCAGACAGAAAGCAATCCTCTTTGGAGACAAAGCTGTTTTGGGTCTTCTCACTTTCCTGAAAGTTCCATTGTTGGTTGTTGTGTATCTCTAAAAAAATTTACTTTCAGCAAAAAATTTTTCAAAGGGGAACAGGCCTTAAGGGGAAAATGTAGAAACATCGGAGATATTTATTTTTCCTCTTCTTTAGTTAATCCTGATAGTTTATAGGGCATTGAGTGTGCAGAGGAAAGGCCTAGAATTGAATGACAAAGAAAGACAAAGGACTGAAGAAACAGCAGATACTGTGTATCATGGAAGCTTCCCAGCTGAGCAAATCGCCACTCATGCGCAGGACAGGCAACCCCCTGGGTTTTAAAGATCAGCTTTGTTTCAGACTGACAGATGCCCGCTCCTAGCTAGGAAACTGCATAACAGCTCTTGTGTTGAATCTCAAGTTACCACAAACTCCTGGGAGGGAAAGAAAAAAACCAAAACCCTACATCACACCCACTCTTGCATAGAGCGTTTGCAGTACAGTATGTGGCGGGGTGTTCCTTTCCTTTTGAACTGGAACACAGTGTAAACCAAGACAAGGAGGCACAAGGCCAGGATGCAGGGAATGACGATGGCTATGGCTTTCACAGTGCTGGCTGTGTTGTCCAGTTTGATGACAATGTCAACGTCATCTTGAGGGCTGTGTCGGTCTTTGTCTCGATCTGTTGGTCCATCACAACCCATAAAATCCTTGAGGATGGATCTGGGATAGCCAGGTTCCACCCTGAGCATCTGGTTATTGAATTTCCAGTACTCTTTTCCTTTGTAGAAATATGTGAAGCCTGAGGAAGAAAGTTACAATTATCTATGGTCATATCAAATCAAATCATGTCATCAACACACCATGATGGAAACTACTGGTATCAATTTTTTTTGCAATTAAAAAATTTAAAAAATGTAAGGAATCGACTTCAAAATCTTCTTTAGAAATTTAATTTCTTTACTGCCTCTGGAAAATCTAACATAGGGGTTTGGGTGCTTTGTTGATTTTGGGGTTTTGTTTTTGTTTTTTATTCAATGAACTGGGATTATTTTTCTTTTTCATTTTTACCAAAAAGAAAAAAAGGAGAGAGAGAGAGAATTCCAGAGGATATGGTCTATTACAAGCCAGGGTCCAGCTGATTTGTTCATTCACCGAAAACCCAAGTAGAGTTGGAATCCCCAGGGCCAAGACTTTAAAGTTTCACAACCTCTTCAAGCTGGGAAGTCTACTGAAATGAATTGCAATGCTATGCTATACTATGTTATCCAGACATAAGAACTGTCCCACTTTAATGTCACATAGCCTATTGCTGTACTTCATAAGGAAACTGGATGAAGTAACAGCATCTTTCACATAGCATCATAGAATCACAGAATCGATCGGGTTGGAAAAGACCTCAGAGATCATCGAGTCCAACCCTTGGTCCAACTCCAGTCCGTTTACTAGATCATGGCACTAAGTGCCATGTCCAATCTCAGTTTAAAAACCTCCAGGGACGGTGAATCCACCACCTCCCTGGGCAGGCCATTCCAATGCCTGACCACTCTCTCTGGAAAGAATTTCTTTCTAATCTCCAGCCTAAATTTCCCCTGGCAGGGCTTAAGACCGTTCCCCCCTTGTCCTACTGCTAACTGCCTGGGAGAAGAGACCAATCCCCACCTGGCTATAACTTCCCTTCAGGTAGTTATAGAGAGTGATGAGGTGACCTCTAAGCCTCCTCTTCTCCAAACTAAACAACCCCAACTCTCTCAGCCTCTCCCCATAGGTCATGAGAAATCATGTGTAACCGATTTAATTTTTCTGTAAAGAGCTGGTATTTGTTCATTTAGCCACAAGCCAGTGTTAATATTTTACATGCCTACATGGAGAAAAAAACTTGATTCTTACCAAACATCTACATTACTTTATTATCCCAACTGAAAAATTACATTTATCTGACAAGAAATAAACCTTCAGGATGGGTGAACGTCCTTCTACTGCTTACGAACTGAGGGAAATAGATTAATTTTTCCATGTCTTCACTTTATAGACCTCAGCTTATTTCCTGCAGTACTAAAGGCTACTGAGGCAGATTGGGTACTATTTATCATTTTAACAACACTTCTTGAAAAAGTTGGTAACTGTCTATCTGGAGATAGTATTAGTAACCACCTATTCAATCAACAGGTATTTTCTTACAACTCTAAAAAAGGAAAGAAATATTTGATTGTATATTTTGCAGCTCAAACTGTAAAAAAATCTTCACCATCTAGTACCATTTTCAGAATATTTGAGTATTTCAACATTCTTCTACATTACGTATTTTTGTAATTTTGATAGCCTTCCTAGCCAATGAAAAGGTACCACTTTCCTTTTCCTAATCCCTTTCAGTTTTATTGCCTGAAAATATGCTAGCAGATCTACTGAAAGGTCTAATACAAGTCAAAAGGAAAAAAGAAAAGAAAGAAAAATTACTGAGCTGTATGAAAACAGTAAGTAGATTCGTACGGAAAAAGCCCTCTATTCTGATTAGAATGAAACAAAAAAGAGGACTGGGATTCTTTAAATATGATGAAATTTTAAAATTTTAGCATATAGGAGTTTCTTAAAGCAATCTGTAGTTTAAATGAAAAGTATTATCAAATGCACAATTTCAGTGTTTTGAGCCACAGTTTACTCCACCTTTACATTTCATATAATAATATGTATTAAGAAAGTACTGGACATACTGGTCACAGATATATTTCAAGTATGGAAATTTGATGTATTATCTCTGTCAATATTCTAACATATATAGAGACTATATAAAGATATGGCATCTCTAAATCTGTATTCATACATAAATGCAGGATACATGTATGTATACATCAGGGATACAGGTAAGTCAAAACACAGACATTAGTAGTAATTGATGTTATACAGCAAAAGGTCAAATTAAAACTCTTAAAATAAAAGCAGCAAAGAAATTTCCAGCTGCTGTAGATCCAACAAAATTTTTTCAGTCAGAGCACCTTTTCCGCTGGGAAACTCTGAAGGTACTTTAAAGTTTTCTGCCACTTTTGCTGAGGTAGTAACCAGGATAACAGCCAGTTACAGCTGAAAGATGATAGTTACCAGCAGAGAAGGGCAGTTCTAAGAGACTGAGTAGTTTTATTGCTTCTCAGGGTAGAACAAATAACTTCACACAACTATTGAAAGTAATGGCATCTAGTGTGCTCACCTTGTTGATCCTGCTTTGGGGCTGCTACTTACAATTTTCCAGGTACTAGTCACTGAGAGTAGTGAGTGCAATACCTGACCCAAACAAAAGGCTAAGTAGTCACTAATATGTTAAATGCACTTATGTAGCAAGTACAAGGCAAAAAAAGGCCAAAGAACTAACAAACTAGACTACCTTTTCTCTTTCTTGTCCCTTAAAATTGCCCCATCACCCACTTTAGCAGAATTTCTAGTTGAAAGATAAAATTTTCCGTGCTGCTCACAAGGCGGAAAGAATGATTTCTCCAATCTGGCTAATTTTGTGTGATCTTAGGTTTCATGGAAAAAAAGAAAGGAAATTTCTTCTCCATCTTCTCTTAAGAGTTATTACCACAGTTTTAGAAAGTAAATCACATTATAGTAAGTAGCAGGGAGAGTTTCAAAGATGTTACCTGTACCTTACCAAGCTTTTAGGACACTGAGTCAGAATGCTGACTAGTGTATGAAATAATTTTTTTCTCATCCTTCCCAAGCCTTTTAATGCAAAATTACCAAAAATTTTTGCCATCAGTGAAGAAAACCCCTTCATAGTCAGAGTTATTGCAGGTGTTCATTTATATAGTTTACACAACAGAAAGACAAGGGAAATAAAAGGTATCCTTTAAAATGAAGCGGCTTCACTGAAAGATTTGCTTTCAGTTGTCTCTTATGAAGGTATATAGCAAAACATCTTTATCAACTCTGCTTCTGTCCAAAGAAATAAGAACAGTTTCAGACAAAAGGCAATCAACTTCTTTACAACTAAGCTGTGATATTTCTTATTTGCATCTGCTTTTGTTTATTCCTTTCCTCATACTCATGACAGTGGAGTTGTGAACTGTTTCTTAAGACTTCCATTTTCTTGATTTCAGGGAAAATGTCTTAGTGGTCTTCTCGTGAACTTTATGGTGTCATTTTCAGTTCTTTTTTCTGCCCTGGGGCCCTTATAGGCTTTCTGAGATGCCCAAGAACTCCCTGTTTCCTTTCACTTCCTCCACAATCTCTTGTTACATTTTAGCAACTTTCTCATTTAAAGAGCCAGGCAGACTATCAAAACCACTGAGGTCAAAAAGAGAAGTGGCTTTAATGCAACCAAAAGGTTTTCCCGCCTTAGAGATAGATATATATATATATATAGATGTGTGTATATATATATATATTTAAATATATATCTTAAATTCCCTTTGGATGTAAATCTTTAAAAATGCACTTAAAAATTAATTAAATAAATAGATTATATCCATCATGTTTGTCTGTGCATTCATAATATTAGTGACTATTTTCATGTATTTGCAAACAGCTAATTACTGAGTGTATGCATTCAGTAATATAATGTATGCAGAATATCATCTTGACTAATGTACTTTAAAGCCAAAAACAATACCAAAAAATTAAATCTTGTAAGGATGCCAGAATACAGACAGGGTTTCTTTTTTTTCTGGATAACACAGAGACAAAGCGAGAAAACAATGAAACATATTTCTGAAAAAAAAACCCCAAACAACCAAATATTTCCACAGTAAATTACTTAATCAAGTTAGAGGTTGAAATACAAGACTGAAATGGTTTATAAATGGAAATACATATTTTTATTTTCTTATGAAGAGGAAATTAAAATAATATGATGATATATATTTGTGTGCTGTCTTGTAAGGCAGACAGAATAAACTCAGAACTTATTAATAAATAAAAAAATCATATAGTCCAAAAAACAAGTGTCCAACAAAGACACTGACAACAAATGCATATTTTTATTTCCATCAAAAGGAGCTAAACTCTGTGCAGCTGAGGGCTCTGCTGGCAGTGTGCCAGCATCCCTGGGTAGCACTGAATTCTCATAAATGGAGGAGATTTTGGCTGCTCTCATTCACTTGGAGGTGTGACCAGCCAAGATTCTAGGTATGTGATAAAGCGTCTCGATGCATGTAATAATACTTCATACTAGAAGTCCTGTATTTGTGCATCATGGGCTTATGATATGTTCTATTTACATAAATTCATAGGGATATTTCTGCTTAGTTAAAGATTTTGCTTCTATTCTCGAATTTTTCAGAATGAAAGCAATAACTTCTAAGCTGTTTAAACAGCCAGCACTTCGACAATTCAACAAAAATATACTGTGTTTACAAAGCTCGTTTTAAGATGTAATTCAGCAGAGAACAAAAATAAAGTGAATTAAGACAGAAGAAAAAAGAATGAAAAGTAATGTTTATAACACCAAATTTGAAAGCTTGTTTTCCTTACATTAACTGGTACATGTGAACAAACAGCCATTTTCACTAAAGGCAGTTCTACAGCAGGAAATATTCTGTTCATAAATCAAGAATTTCTTCACTACTTAACCTGAATAGTCAATCATCCCTCTACTACTCTATCTTACATAAAGTGTGTAAGTAAATCATTAAAACAAGAATGTGTTTGCATACCATTTTCTTTGTGGACAAAGGCTCCCTGAGGAGATTCTGGGATGCCTTTCCAAATTGTGATTGGCTTGGGATAACCAGGGTCCATAGATCTCATTTCTTCACTGTACCTCCAGTACCTGAATTTTTTTTAAAAGGAAAAAAAAGCTCATTTGTAAGATAGAAGATAGTAACTTTATATTTTCCCCTTCTAACACTTGCTACCTTTACTAGCCACAAATGGGAATACCTGACTTCTTCTCTTTGAACATACTGCCAGATTACAAAGAAATCTATGCTGACTGGACAACTGCTAAGCAGTTGCTAAGATGCTAAGTGTCCTCTATCTACACAGATAGAAGATAAAAGATTTTCATTCTTTGATAAGTAAACCACCATGTACCTCACTTATAATGACTGCAATTCTGATGCCTAGGACTTTTGCACAGTGACACAGAGATGCAACATATGTAAAAAAATATATTCACATTTTAGATAACATTTTAATAATAGAAGTGACAGCAGATTCACATTAAAGTACTCCTAGCAATCTTCATTTAACTCTTTATATTATTGCATTACAGCAGCTTTTAATTTCATTATCCCTAAATAAACACGTGATACAAAATTCAACCTGCTTTTGTGCCTTTTTTCCAGCCAGCCCTTCTCAAATTTAAAAAGTTTCAGCATTCAAATTATAATAATCCTGAAAATGTAAGAGGTATTTAGACTTGTGATTTTGTTTACATTTACGGATAATGTTGATAATTTCTTTTTCCTTATACTGCTTGTTAAATTGCTACATATATCTTATGAGTTGGTTCTAAGAATTGACATTCTGCATCTCTAGTACCCTCTGTGTATCCTGACATAATATTTCAGTGGGTCATTTCATATTCTGATTGACTCCACTAATTTTGAGAGCAGTCTTCTTGGACAACTTTTTTTTTCCACAATCAACTTTATTAACATGAAAACTACATTAAAAGGCAGCCATTCACCATTTCAGGACATCAAAAGCCTGAAAATATATCACTATCATTGATAATCTGGTCACTGCTAAAAACCTTTCTTCATTTGACTTCAGTTTTTAGAAATCCTTGTTATCATCATTCTTCATATATTAAAGAGTCCTTAAGTCGACAATATTTTGTTCCTGTGAAGGTACTTAGACACTATAGTTGATTCACATCTGAATTTTTTTAAAAAAATAAAGTGGTCTAAACTCCCCAGTTTAGACAATGCTCCCTGTGGGGTATTTCACTGGCCTTAAAATTTCAAGAGCTAGCAAGTTAGATTAAAAACAGTTGTATTTTTTCTTTCTTATGCATAAATTATTTTTATAGCCTGATTTCCTAATCTAATCACATATGCATCAGTAACCAGTCAACAAAGCAATGCTCTTTATTTGGAAATGTAACATCTTTGAGAGTTTACATGCAGAAAGAAACAACATGAACAAGTTGTAAACAAAGCTCTGACATCAATACTATTGAAACCAGTTCTTCCTCCTCTTTTGACTCTAATTTTCTTCCTTAGTTTGCATGTTTTTAACTAACATATTATTGTTATCTCTATCACAGAATCCTATTTCCTTTCTGCATAATTCCACTCATTTCCTTTTTTCTCTTCCAACCTTTTCACCTTTTTGAGGTCCTTCTTTTACTAACCTCTATGGTTTTCCACTAGCCCTAAATGACTTTAAAAAATATATTTTGTCATTAAAAATCTTTGAGAATATACTCAGTGCACACCCAGAAGTCCCCAAATTGTTGTTTTTTCAGCATTGATGAGAAATCTTATTAGAGAAGGATTAAGCAATCTGTGCTGCAATAATGAGCATGTCTAGAGGGTAAGGAAAAGCCTAGTCTTGATTCTACTTGGCATGCCAAATGTTCACAAGCTAACTCCCTACTGATGATTTGAGCTTTACAAACCATACAAATTGTGTTACTGTATCTCAAAGACTGATGAAGTAAAAGAGGGAAATTAAATGAAAGTCCATTTTCTAACTTTAGAAAAAGGGAATTTTGAAAATATTTGCTAAAATATGTTCTATATGAATGCCTATTTACTCAATGATATCCTGAACCATTGGATGACTCAGTGTCATGAAGAAAAAATATTGAATTAAACTACAAAGTACATAAAACCGGTAGCACCAGACAGGGGATAAACAAGCCCAAGTGTCAAGCAGCGCAGCAAACCTATTATCATCTATCCTGTACTACTCAGTTCAGGTAGAAGAGGAATGAGAGAGGGGAAAAACGTTTTCTTTAGGTTTCATATAATTATTTGGAAGAATTATCATTAGCATTGAAACAGATAATTTCAATGTTAACAGCAATGTTCCATATATGACCTGCTTTAGATATATGAGTATTACAACAGCATTTATTGCTTTGACTTTTAAATCTTGCTGGTTTGGTTTATGGGATTTTTTGTTTGTTTATTTTTATTGGGGTTTTTGGTGGTTTTATTTATTTTGTTTTTTATTTCTTATTAGTTGGTTTTTATTTATTGTTGTTTGAGTTTTAACTATTATTTTTATTTTATAGCCAGTATTTGAAGCTTTGTATTCTATTGCTCTAATTGTTTTTTATGTATACTATTGTACTGGGATTTTTAACTGTGTCTAGATTCTGCCCTGGAGCTCTTTAACTACAGATTATGGTCAAAACAAAGTAAATGTACAGGTCCTAGAGTTACACAAGGAGTAACATACTTTGTTACATTGATGCTGGCATAACTGTTTGCTGTCCGTTCATTCCTAACTTATGACACCAAGAAGCTATATTCGTGTTATACCTTCTTCGGGAAAAGATCCACACCCATAACAGACTTATACATCAGGAGAATTCAACTCTAACTGCTTTAAGGAAAAATTGTGATATAAGCAATACACATTGAGAAACTTTGTGGTATATGGGTTTATTCTCACTGATGGTCAATATCCTCTAATAGCTCAATTATCTCTGCAAGGCTCATGCTCAATCTTCCTCTTACATACTGTATTGCATTTATGTCCTGCTGAGTTTCATTGTGCTTGTTAGCTCTAAGTAGCAACTTTTCTGCCAGTAGATGTTTTCTTTGGTTGTTCTTTTCATCTTCTGTTATTACCAATGGTGTTTTAGGAAAGTCCAGGCTAAGTAACTGCCTATGTATGGAAATATAAAAGGACATTGCTGAATAAAACCTAAATAAAGTACAAGTCACAAAAGATTCCTACTGTACATACTTTACTAATGTATGTGGAGGTAGAAAATTACTACCTGAAAATGAATTTATTTTTTTTTTTAAATCTACTCAACCATAGGAAGCAAATTATTTAGGTGACTTTCTACTTCACTGTGGAAATTGATTGCTTGTAATGATATCTAATTTTCAAACACGACAAAAATTTTACTTAGCTATCTACTTTCCCTATTTTTTTTAAAAAAAAAGTTTTAACAATAAAATTTGTTGTAGTAATCTGTAGTGCAACATTACAGTACTGCTAAAAAATTAAAAACTGTAGTGTGCTAAACATATTCTACGATGTGCATGAAATTAATTTCTTAAGTGATCCATGAACACTATTAGTATCTGAGAACTCTACTGCACAGTAACAAAAGCAGTCACACTTTTAATAATACTAATAGAAACATCACAGTCATTAATAAAGAATAATTTGTCTCTAAGCATACAGAATTTGCACAGTGATACATCAATCAACAAACACAGTACCATACTGAAAAGCTGCAAAATACATCATTCAAATAACTTGCAGGGTTTCAAATATTAATGAGTTCTCTTGACATATCTATAAAGCAGACAAATATTCTTTCTTTTTTATAATAGACAGGGAAATGAAGACACAGAGACACTAACTGACTAGTGCAAATCTTTTTAAGGAATGGAAAAGAACTCAGATTTCACATTTTTTCTGTGGTTTTGTTTGGGTTTTTTTGTTTGTTATTAATCATGACTATAAGTGTCCCTCCTGAAAAGAACTCTAAGATCTATTTTAACATGATTCCAATAAACTTCTCAAAGTCTTCTCTAGCTTCCAGGTTTAGCTGTCATTTCCCTTTTACACCTCACTTTTAAACAGTCATTTTCACTAACCTTAAAAAGATTTGGATCATGCCTTCCCTGCTTATGTGTCAGGGTTTAGAAATATGGATAAAACGAAGCAGGTAAGAGTGTACATAAATACATTACTTTGAATATTTAAGTTTAAATTTGCCACAAACTGTGACCTACCTATTGACTTCTAAAACACACCTTTTCTACTGAATACACATATACCCATTTCAGGATATTCACACAAATATAATTTAAGTTATAAGAAATGTGAAAACAGTGTGGTTGTCTACGCAGGAGGAGTTAATTTCATCCACAGAATATGAACTGTTTTTTGACTTCTTCTTTTGAGAAAGAGGAAAAGGTTAACATCTTTAGGTGATATCCACCAAGTTGTTTCCCTGCAGAATTCCTATACCAACCTATCTCCTTTGAAGAAGTAGGTTTTTCCAACATCTTCCCACCAAATTGCTGAATCAATGCCATGGGAAGGAATTCCACTTCCAAGTGTTATCAAATCATGAGGATAACCTGGCTGGAGAGTAGTGTCCTTGAAAACCCAGAACTTGTTACCTGTGCAAAAGCATACATATACACATACATATATGTGTGTTAGTCATCAGTACTCTCAGTATTAATACACTTCTAAGAAATAGCAAGACTCCCAAAGGGTTACAGTAGTGGTTCTGCCAAACACAATGAAATGAAAATTGTTCTGTCACTGCACATAATGCAAAATTAAATATGCCTTAAGGATACTTTGCATTTGTAAATCATCTTCCTTTCAATAAGCCTGCAGAATATTTTTGATACCAACTACATAGTGATCAAAACCAAAATGAAAATGAAGTCACCTTAAGAGGCTCTGTGGTTGATAATGTAATAAATTCACAGAAATACAAAACAGTTTTATATTTCATGAGGAAAGAAGAGTGAATTTTACAAGAAAGTTAGGTAAGAAAGTATATAAATAAATAAAAATTTTTTATACATTTTCTAGTGTATTCTAAAGACACACAATTAAGATTCTGAAGTCCCACAGGTGAAAGCCTTTTGTCTCTGAAACTAATGGTGGGTTGCCAGTGGCAAGACTTAACCTTTGGATGTAGGTGACAAATCATTCAAAACCACCCAATTGACTTATTACATGCTAAAAATACAAGGCAGTTGTGTGACTCCAGCTGATATTAGCACAGTGTCTGCACAAACCTCAAATTACCCAGGTTAGTCAGGTTACTGTCTTAAACTTGAATAATAGCCTAGTGCTTCCTGGACAGCAATGCTCAGTGGCCAAATCCCTACTGTTGCAGTTACTAGATAAATATATTGTGTATATAGGGGTATGCATGCCTACAGAAGCAGCAACTGAACCAGTGTTTTATAGTATAAATCCCCCCTGGGGAGAGGATGCCTCCTGTGCTCTGTCTTGGAACTGGACAGCTTACCTTACCAGTCCACAACTCCAGTTTCCAAGATTCGGTTTTTGCTGTAGCTTCCTAGCCAAGCTCTTCCTCACATCATCTCATCCTCTCATCATCTCATATTAAGTCTACAGTCCAATATTTTCCCCAATAATAGTGTTGTCCTCCTAGGGTCTTCCCAACATACTGTGCCTCTTGTCCTACTCTTTCAAACTATCTTCTCCATTTCACATTTTTGTTTTTTTCTAATTCTTCTTCAAAACACACTTCTCACCTGCGTCTTTTCAGCAGAGACTTCTCTTTCAAACACAGACAGCTTTCACTGAAAAAAAGGGAATAAAGATCCTCATATGCCCCCTAGAAATAGGGAAAAGGGAGCATAATTTGCATTTATGTATTTATCTGAAGAGCTTGTTTTGATGCCTGCCTTCTCTTTGCACTGTCCCAGATGGGGTTTTGCTTATCTCATCCCTATAGGCTCCATTGTGTAGAAACCATGTGTTCATTTTCTCTTCAAAGCACTACCTTCATCTGTGTTTCGAAAAAGCATTGCTATTTTTATTAATAATTATACTGAAGGAGAAGATACTCTTTGACATTGTGTGGACTCATCTGAGTTAAATCACAGAAAAGTCTAGAGAAGATCCATGAATATATATTGAATTGGCCTTACTGGATACTTCACTTTGGTCTCTCCACTGTCATTATGATGATAATATTGAAAATATAAGAGGAAAAGTTTGAAAATATATTTTACTCAAATACATTTGGAAAGAGGACTTAAGAGATAAAATCCTTGCTGCTTACATTAGTCTTTGTACTTACCTGTAAGGCTAGACTGGCTGTTACAGAGATTGAGGAGGTTAAGGTACTGTGTTATATAAATATTTTATAAGGAAATGTAATATTACCCCAAAGACCTAGGATCAGGTGTATGCCAGAATCATCAAGAGGGAAAATCTGCAGAGATGTTTTGCAGTTGGTTTTATATTCTAGCTATCTCTCAGTGATATTAAATGTTTGTTTAAAGGGAGGGTTTTTTTTAATCTCCCTGTTTGTACTACAGTGTTTTAAAACATGTTTTCATTTTATCACAGTGTTAATTAGGAGAGGGGGTATAGTTTCCATCCCTCCCATGCTGGGTTTCCAGAGTTAATATTTTATCAGCTTCTTTACAGCTGCTTGTCACCCACTTCCAAGCACAGACACTACAGTTTGATCAACAAATCCATCTTATCCCCCCTGCCAGTTGAAAGAAAAAAGGACTCAAAGAATGGGTAGAAACAGAGCCATTTGAAGTACTAAAAATAAAAGAGGCACCGAGATCTATGAAAAACAGTCATGGAAAACTGAGGTCTGTGTTGACCTGGGATTAAGGTTTGTGCAAACCTGTGATTTACCTTTAGTGAAACGCCTTAAAAAATTCACTTACAGGGTTTGATCATGACAAAGGTGAGCATTTTCCATCATGCTCTGTCCCTCCTCCCATGTGGTTTATGCTTTTGCCAATTCACATGACTGGACACAGAAGGCTTCAGATGTTAATGGCAGTTTCAAATGCAACGATAAGAAAAGTCATGGGTTTTGGACCTTACTAGTTGATACTTACGGTGTGAACACAGATGGCATTCAGTGAATGATACTGAGCCAGCTCATTTATGTTTCAGAAGATCATTCAAAATGACAGCTGTTGCACAGCATTGAAAGGCATATACTGTGATGTATGCAGTGCCAATACCTTTCTCTGTGCCTCACAAGGAATAAAAGTAAAAGGAATTGCTGTGAATAGATCATTATCTGCCATATCCAAGGAGGCAAAATTAACTATTAAAAAGACCAGGTCATACCAAAATAAATCAGGGTTGAGCACATACCATTGTAAGTGACAACATCACTGAGTCAGTTATTTGTTACATATTCAGATATACTGAAGTAGAAGGAAAGTATCGATGAGGGAACAGACTTAAGAAACTAGATTCTTTTTCATGTAATTTCTTACTAAGAAGTAAATTCTTTCTCAGTAAAGTGAGAAAAGGTAAATTTACCTGTATTTCAAAGAGACAGTAGGGCACTGAGAGCTCTAACATATGTGAGCAAGACCCACTGATGCTAACTAGAGGGAATTTTATTTAATATTTGCTTTGGAAGATATGTTTAGTCTGCTGTAACTGTGTTGATTGTTAATGAGAAGTACTGTATATAAGAAATCCAAATGTTCCATCTGGCTGACAGTTTTCACTTTGGTTTTTTGTTTGTTTGGGTCTTTTCAGGTGGTACATTGTTGGTTTTGTTGTTTTGGGTTTCTTTTCTGCTTAGCTTCTATTCCTCATCTGGAGGAAGGTGGATGACTATTACTAAGAGGATTTCAGAAAAGTCAGAATGCAACATTAGGAGAAGTTAAAGCTGGCAAACTGTGCAAAAACCCCCACCCAGCTGTGATGAGAATGAGCTAATATTATTTCTAACTTATTTTTATATAAGTTAAAATGTATTACAAAGTAATGCTTATCCTTATGCTTTCATGTACCTCATGTTCCAATCCCATAGTTGATACACTCCAAATATTGTGAGTACAATGGAAATAAAGAATATATGAAAAAACTAGAGTAGTTAAATTTTGATCCTTTTAATAGGTAACTAATGTTTCTTCAGAGTCATAAGCTATGCTCTTGGCAGAAAGTATTTATTTTACAAAGTGGTTTTTTTAAGGTCTCCTTGGTACATTTGTTATTCTCACAGAGAATAAAGCACCAAGTTTCATGAAGTCTGGTCAACCTTCAGAATGTTTCATCTCTCTGCTTTTATTCCCTAATGTAAGATTTAATGTAATAAGAAGCAGATTGGTAAGGTCATGAACTGAGAATGAAGCAAGTGATAAAACGGCTAAAATGTCTTACTTTTTGCAATAATACTTTGTTAAATATCATCACTGTAGGGAAACAATTGAGAAGGATGAACCATGTAATTATTTGAAGCCTCTCAACATCTACCTTTGACATTCTAAAAAATTACTGCAAATAAAGGGTACCTGTGTTGCTACACTTCACTTAAAAAAATTAATATTTACTGCTAGACATTCTTCAGACTATTTAACTCCCTACTGACTACTGCAAACAATTATGCAGTTTCTAGCAACTGTAGTTCTTCCTTCATCCATGTGGAATGATAAATAGTTGTGCTTCTGGGTTATCAGAAACTGAGTTTTTTGTTCATATCATTTGCAGTTATGATGTATATGTAGCTCAAGAATTGTGTGGTATACAATCACTGTATTAGAGAGGTGAGATGAATTCTCAAAATTTTAAAGAATTATATGCAATTGAAATCAGTAAAAATATTTAATATTTAATTCTGAAAGTTGTTTTTTTCCAGTCACCCTTCCTCTTAATCTTGATCTTTTAAGAAAGGATCAAATATCTCTCTACTAGTTATTTATAATATTATTAATTTGGTAGTATTAACAATATTACCAAATTATTATCCATGCTTCCTTTTTTCTCATTCTCTATTTCCCACATCAAGTTTCTGTCATTTCTCTGTTCCGTGATTGACACTATAGGAAATCTATTTTTCAATGTAAAACTGCCAGGCCATGGGGTAAGTGCAGTTGAAAGTTATGATGGAGGCACCGGTAGCATGAGTTTTATAGCAGCCTTCTATTGCTACATTTGGTTTCCCATGACATCCAAGAGCACAGATGGCTTGAAAATTTCATTTTTAGCATGATATAAATACCCTCAGGTACACAGAATGAATTTTAGTATTCACATTTTCTCATTAAAAAAAAAGTATCTTTATGGTGCCATCTTAGTAGCATTCAGCATAGACACCAGCAGTGAGTAATAACAAAAATATAAACATCTGGTTTTATAAGCAGCTATCCACCAGATTACTGTGCACTTCATGAGTGTGGTCTGGTCTACTGAAGGCTGATGGGGTCCATCTGGCACAGAAAGGAAAGAGCATTTTTGTTCATAGTCTTGCCAAGCTGGTAAAGCGGACTTTAAACTAAAGTTGTTGGTAGAGGGGGACCTCAGTCCATCCCACTCCTACTAGTGTGATGCCAGTGCTGGCAAGAGATGTCCAGAGCCTGGAGAGGGATCACAGGTCAGCAGCAGAGAACCTGAAGAACAGCACAAAGGAATTCCAGCAACTCCAGCCAGTAAGTCACTTTCATCTGGGACATCTAATCAAATGTCTCTACACAAATACACCTAGTGTGGGAAATAAGCAACAGGAGCTGGAGATGTGTGCACACCTGCAGGGCTGGGATCTTATTGGCATCACAGAGACATGGTGGGATGGCTCCTATGACTGCAGTATAGCAATGGAAGGCTACAGGCTCTTTAGGAAGGACAGGCAGAGGAGAGGAGGTGGGGGTGTCGTCTCAATGACCAAGTTGAGTGCATGGAGCTCTGCCTGGAATAGATAGGGAGCTGGTCCAGAGCTTATGGGTTTAAATGGAGGGCAGGAACAGGTGACACTGTAGTGTGGATCAGAGGAGTGCATAGTGGCATTAATCCAGTACAAGTTTCCTCCTTTTACTCATTCCATCTTTTCTATTTTATTCTCTGAATAATGGATGTAAATATTGGCTTAGGTGCATGCTTTGTTAATACATCTGTATGCCAGACTTCAGACTTAAAGCTCATTCTAGAACTTACTTTTTTTGACCATTTTAGATTTGTAAAGCACATTACTTGCTCATTATCTTAGCAACAATCAACTTGTTTATTTCTAGCACCTTTGGGAGGAGGAGAGGTACTCTTTTCCAAGGAAGAAATTTTGTGAGGGAATGAAAGAAACAAGACAATGATTGTTTACCTACAGCCTATTTACGTAGACTTCTGTAATCATGTTCCACAAGGGAGATCCTTGGTTAACCTGTGATCCTTGGTTTACAGGAATTTTCAAGAACAACCACACAAAAGACTCAGCTGAACCTTTTGATTCCCCAGCAGTGGACATACATGAATTACACTGATAGACAAACACCACCAGTTAGATATTGCAAATCATGAAGAAGTGACAGAGAAGCAAAAATTTCTTTAAAAATTGCACAAGGAAATTTGAGGACTTGACTTTGGCAAACAAAGGAATAATACAAATATAATTGGAAAAATAATGGAAGAAATTTTGAAAAGAAATCATATGAAAAAAATACCTGCAGCAGAAAATCCAAGTATCATATGAGATCTGCAAGAAGGCATAAAACTAGCTGGTTTGAAATCAGATAGCGTAAGCTGGGGATGATGAGAAAGGAAAACACAATATTCTCACAATCCTGCTGCTCCTTCTTGCTTTAACTAATCTTAGTTTAATTTCCCAGGTAGAAAATAGAGAAGTTCCTTCCTCCTTCTGTTGTTTGTTATTTATAACCTACAGACTACTGACTCAACACATTCCTTTAAGACCTAACAGGAGCCAGTCAGCATTGGGCAAAGAGTTAAATAATGATAAAACTTATTTCAAGTTCACTTGGAAGGAAAGGAAAGACGGTATAAGAGTATGCTGGATCATTTCTGTCTGGAGCTCAGCATTATCAAGGCAGAGGTCTGGAATGTACAGGGTAGTTCCTTTGCTCTATGTAGCACTGGTGAGCAAAGAAATATCTACCGAATAATACTTGTACCCTCCAATGTCCGAGGGACCCAAAAATCAAGCAAAGGGATGGAGGCACCTCGATCATGATTCCAGTCATATCAACTTCCCAGAATTAATGGCTTAAAGTTTATTTTATGGCAACAGAAGTAAAAACTTATATTGTATTGAAATAGAACAAATAGAAAATGTACTAGGTGGAATTCAATTTTCCTCACAATTCACATTAAAAAAATACATTTTCCCTATTAGAAAAACATAAACTTCACTGTAGTGTTATGTAGTGTTTCTGAATGTTATTAAATATTTTTCATTTAACATTGCCAAGATAATAATATTTCCATAGTGAATTAAATATTATTTCTAACTCCCTGTCAATGATTCAACTTGTAAAAATTAATTAATTTTTGATGAAACAACTCAAAATAATTCTACCTTTTTTTGTAATGAGCTAACGAATTAATCATTCACATCACTAAATAGCTGAATAATTTTTCACATATCTGTACATTAAATTTCTTCTTGCAAATTATCTTATAAAACATACTTTACATAATTTTCAAACTTTTGTTGCTAAATATGTATTTATTAAATATATAGTATAATTTTCTTATTAAGTCTAAATTAGAGTCATGTTCAAGAATCTTAATTTTGAAAAATGGCAAATGTCTGGAACAAAACTATGAACAGAATGATGAGCAACAATTCAATCCATAACCCCTATTTTCTGGAGTTTATGCTTCTTTAAAAATACTAAATTCACATCTATGAAAAAGATAATTATTTTCCCCACCTGAAACTCCTAACATCACAGTTCTTATATGAAACACAGTGCAGTACAGTGAGATATATATAGCAGAGATGCCATTTCAATATATGAGAAGTCCACTTGTTAAAAAGAAGAAAATCAAAGAAAACAACAAAGACAATTAATAATGGAAATGTGTTCATCGTTACTTCCTAATCCGCATTTTTCGAAAAGGATTTCATAGTAGATCACTGCACTGCTATGTCTTATATTTATACTTCCAAATTTTTACTGAATATGTAAGAGCAAATAATGTGATACTGTGAAGGATAATCATAAATATAAGATGTAGTTCCCAAATAAGAAAACATAACTCATATACGCTTCATTTAGCTACCAATTTGCAACAAGATCTATAAATCATTAGCAAGAATAAGCAGATATGTTTCAAGAAATCATCACAGTCAAAAGAATTACACAAAATTTGACCTTTTTTCTTTCTTACCTTTAAAGAAGACAAAATTCCCCTCACTGTTTTCATAAACTGCATCAATGCTGGGAGGCAGTCCCCTCCAGAAGTAGGTAATCTGCATGGGGTATCCATCCATCACTCTGTTGTTTCTGACCCGCCAAAACCACTGATCCTGGAAATCAAATATACATCTCTTACTACATTTATATGTGTTCAGATGCTGTCTTGAAAATACTGAACAGCCTATCCTAGCATTTTTAGAGCATGACCTTTCACTGTTTGCACAACCATATTGTGTTTGCATTCATGTCACAGCCACACACTACAGATGTGTCAGAACTAGTTGTTCCCTAAGGTGGGAATAAGCTTCACACACATGTGAATGGTGTGTTTGCTGTAGATAGCCTTTGGCAGAACATACAGAGTGCTGTATGAGATGATGCAACTTTCTCAGTTTCACTCCTATAAGGGGCCCAGTTTAAAATTTGTGGTCTGACTACAAGTGCTTTAAACTGAACCAGAAGCACATGTGTATGCTTAATATAGTGGGACTACAGACAGGCTTAGAAGATCAATAATTCTGCAGGCAAATTTTTTTGCAATGGATGCTAACAGTGAAAGGTTGATAGATGTATGTGTAACATTACTACATCAGTTCAATAAGAACTACAATTTGACGTCAATTTTACTGTAGTGAAGATTAACAGTCTTTCTGTGTGATATTAAATAGAATGGCTAATATTATGGTCATATATATATATATATATTTATATTACTACATAACTGGTGCTAAATCTAGCTAAATCTAATTTGTGGCATAGTAGGTGAGTATCAATAAAGATATTGTTGTACCTCATCAGGTCTTATAACAGCAACTGTTTCACCTCATTCAATATTTAGAGACAAAGGACAGGGTAAGCAAGTATTTAACTTCTTACACACGTGTATATTTTTCAGCATGAGTATTACAGAAAACAACCCTACTTAAATAATAAAGAAAGTACTATTCTGTCAGGTATTTGTCATGATTTTACATGGCAGTTCTTCCTGTATAGGGCAACTTGCCAAGCAAGAGAGATTCTTACAGGAATTGGCACAGCTTAGAGACAAGATGAATACTTTGCAGGAGCAGGTTTATAATGAACTCTATTCATCATCTTTCTAAACCCGAGATCTCATCTCTCTTTAATGGTTTATCTTTCCAATGACTTAACAATATATAAATTTCCACAAAAAGTATTAGCCATACAAATATAAACCAGCTCAATATATATACAAAAAGAGATCTCAATCATCTGCATAACTGATCCTAAAATTGAAAGTTTTACTTTGATTGCCAGATTTCTGAGAAATTTACTATTAAAAAAAAAAGTTCAAATAGTTACACAACTTGAAGAAAATATTATACTGGAAGGCTGCAATTGTCTGTAAACAATGCTAATAAAAATTGTCACCTTTTTTCATGTCTAGGTATTTCATTGCTAGTATATTGCAGTGGCACTATTCTCATCCAATTAGATTCCTATTTTCAGCTTTCATTTTTGTTTTATTGAAAAATGTATTATAACATTTGAGGAAGATCAACAAGACAATCTTTTAGGATTAACTGATTAAATTTCAGTAAGAGAACTGGCAAAAGGAGGGGAATACAACTTAGAGATACAAGTGTTTAGGAGCTGAAGCGTGTGTTCTGAATGCTGAGACAGATAATACCAATCTCTGTTATTTTCTAATATAGTATGTAGATAAGACATTTGGAAGTACCTTTTCATTGAAACTAGTAAATCTTTGAAATGGATTTTCAGTTCAGATTTTTTTGGCATCATCAATCTGGGAGTGACTGAGAGAGGAATGATGTAATGATAAGTCTCAGTAGGCCAAACATTCCTTTTTGCTCCCCAAATTTCTATAAAACCCTCAGAATCCAGGGTTTTCTCTGAGATTGATCTCAGAGATCAGGTGGTTGGGGTTTTTTTTTGCTTAAATGAACAAAGAAGTAGTAAGCTGCATTGATTAGAAACTGAAGAATTTGTGTTACCTGCTACTATCTTCAGTGCAACGGAATATTTTAAGCTTGTCTTTCTTCACTCCCAGACAGATAACCCTTTTTGTTCGTCTGAATTGGTTGCAAAAGCACATCTTTGGGAACAATGTTTAGTTGAAGGAAGGAACATACCCATTTCTCATAAAATGTCCTCCAACTCATTGATCAAGTTCTGAGTACAAGATAAGCAAGATATTTAAAGCTGAACAAAGGCTCATTACTTTGCTGAATACAAAAGGACATAAGTACATGCATAACTGCTTCATTGAAAAAAGGTCATAAATGAAATGTCCAGACTTTCCTGAGACAGCTCTGGAAAATCTGGATATTGCTGCCGTAGACAAAGCTTGTAGCATTCCAGGTTGGCTAATGCATCTTAACATTCAGCTAGTAAACCAAAGCAGATCTTGCAAATCATATTAATGTGTTACAAGGGAAGGATTTCTTTAGTTCTAATGACACGAATAATCTTCCTTTTAATCAGACTTAACATACATTGTTAAATATTTACTCACTTTAATTGATTGCTTTGGTTTGGCTTGGTTTGGTTTTTTAAGGGGAAAAAAGAAATAAATAAAGCAAACAAACAAACAAAAATACCCAAACTTTAAATAGTCATAGCTATATCCAGTAGTTCACAAACTTTTGAATTTTAATGTAGAGATGGCTGGAGTAGCAAGTAGTCATTTTGGTTAGAGCAGTACTGCACTGGTGATTGGTGAACACCATCCCATCATGGTGTCAGTGGAATGACCTCAGTAAACAGACTAATCACGCATTCTTGAAAGAAACAGACTCTGTAATGAACACATATTTCACAGGGCAACAAAATCTGTAAAATCAAGTCAACAAAAATTTTTTTCTTGAGAATGAGTTATGTTTCAGCCTTAGTGATTTGTAGAATATATTTGCATGATTTCATTTTGATAACAAGATCACTAAAATTATATTCTGCAGATTTGGTACCGAGTTGTATGTCAAACTGTATTTCATACTTAATGTTGTTGATTTGCAGTATAATAGTGAAAATATTCTTTTTATTTATTTTGCTCGAATTCCTTAGCAAACCAATAATCTTCCCTGCATTACAATTGAAATCTTAACAATAATATAATTATGGCAAATCTGGAATGTTTGATTCATGCAGCATTGCCCCATGAATTTGTTTTTTAATGTGTATATATGTATATATATCTACATACAGTAATGTCAAAACTATATATCCATAATCTTTCAACAAGAAATAATTCAAGGTATCTGACAAGAAATTAATTCACCAGGGTATCAACTGTGTAAACACATCCATCCTAGACTGGCACAGGCCTTTTCATCTGAGACTGGTTATAGAAGATCCATACTCTTTCCTATAGTCAGTTTACAGGTACTTCCAATAGAATAGTATCTGAAATGGTATCATGAAAAATCAGGAATCTTCAAAATCTTTTTTTTAAATATGCACCTAGTTACTTCCCAAATTCTACAAAGAAATGAGACTACTAATTCTGTACTAATACTGTTAGATTAGTGCTCAGTGAGTTATGTAAGTGGAAATGTCTTGACCAGATTTTCGTGTCCACAATGTAAAAATCTGCTTAGAAATGAACCAGTGAACCTGGTTCATAATGAAGCTTCCTCACTGAAACATTTTAAGGTAAGCATCACTTGGTTGCCTATTTGTCTCCATTGATTATAAAGGGAACCTAGAAACCTGGCTCCTGTTTAGATGGCTGCAAAGTACAAAGGGAAAATCCAAATGCAAGCAAAATAAATCGTGTTTGTTGTCTACTTTTTTGTCTCCTGGGTTCAACCTGCCATAATGCAAAAAAACATAACACCAAAAAGATGACCACATAGGGTCAGATCAGGGTACATCTGTCTCCAGTGGAGTCACTAGCAAGTTAACAGATAAGGCTTCAGCCCTGAAGTGATGAAGCTTACTATTGTAGGTTCCTTCCAACTGCATTACTCTACACTACTCTACTGTATCCAGTGACAATAAAAAGAAAGGGAACATGCAATGACACCTCTCTGATACATTCTCTCAGTTACCCATCACTTGTGGTTCATGGACCTCTTGAACCAAAGGCCTTAATTTTGTGATTGATAGCACTTGATGGGCTTTAACTCCTTTGGACTCCTTCCTGAACACAGGCAAAGTTAGAGCATCCCCAGCTATCTGCAGAAATGTGTATAACAATGTAACAACACAGTGTGAAAAGCCATAAGCAATCAGGAACAGCTACAGCTGCACACTGGTGCTCAAACTTCATTCACCTAATTAGTTCTTCTTTATCACCAAGAACAGCAGCACTTCAACTGCAAGATCTAATTCAGAGTCTTTGTTGCTTTATGTTAAAAACACCTTGTAGATTAAATCCTTTTGCTTATTTTGAGGAAAACTTTCTGCACTTTAACACATCTGGCCAACATTAAGGGTAGCGGATCTGTGGTTTGAAAGAAGATCTGCCTGGGCCATTGCCTTTAATGTCCAAATATTCCATTTTGAAGCATAATTGTGAACATAACATACCATGTTCCCTGTTCTACAGGATGGAATCCTGTAGACTCCTTATTTTCCTGATCTATTTTCAGCATATTTATATGACACTGAAATAATCATGAACAATGGGGTATTGCTTATCAGTAGGGACTCTGCAGGTTTCCACAAAACTAGAATTTTGTAAATTTGTAATTTTAGCATTTTTATGGTCTTAGTTAAACAGGTAAAAGTTAGCACATAATTTGTCAATAGATGTAATTTCAGAGAATCAGCAGATATCTGGAAATGTCTGAGGGCAGAACTGAAAGTTTTGACTATTTATAAGATTGGGGAAGGTAGGTGTTGGCAGAAGTTCATGGAATAATTAGTTTTTGTAAATTTAATTTTCTTGGCTGACTTTCGTATGAACATACTGGACTCAACGGTTTTAGACTCCCATAGTTCAAACTCTGGAACTCAAGAAACTCTAACGTGTTTCTGTAAAGCATGCCAAGGATCTTTTTGAAGTATCAGATGTGATAGGCCCTGCTTATAGAAAGAATGTGTCATTTCGGCACATATAAGTAAATATATTTATTTTTTCTTAAACAAAGTTATATTTACCAGACATTTTATCATCTGCATTTTGGTAAACAGGTACAATTACTGTAAATGTGTTTTCACAAAAGTTTTATTATTATTGAAATTCAAAAGAGGCATAGTCCAAGAGAAAGCATATTGACTCTTAGAAAGCTCTTTCACACTTAAAGCAAATATCTTGAAACAGCTTCTCTGGTAAAACACTTCTCTGTGTATTTGTTTATGTTGAATAAACACAATTTCGTCTCTTTCGAAAAACTGTCTGCCTTTCCCACAATGTTGGTTAAATATACTTTATGTTATTTTTCTTTCCCCAAAAGATTAACTATTGCAGACAGGTTGAACACATGACTTGTCAAATGCACTAATTCAAAGTCTGGCAATCAGCTACATTGAATGCATAGCTTTTATTTTCTTTCCTTGCTGGCTAGCAAATGATACTTTGTAAGTATCTGTAGTTACCCAATTGCTTCAAAAATATGGATCACTCCTGTGCTACTGGGATCTGCCATAATAATGGATCATTAAGTATTATGAATATAGACATACTAAGTAAATTTAAACTTGGACAATTATTCCCAGTTCAAAAAGCAGAACTGAAAAAAAATCCAAACAAAAATCAAAATTTAATTGAAAAGAGAGAAATATATCTAAGAATCAGAAAACGGGTATTGAGCAAGGAGAGACTGTAAACTGTTTCAGAAACACTATCATGGATAAAGAATAATAGTAGAATGAAGAAGCATTCAAATTGAATGTTTTGAAATTTTATTTAGAAGAAGGGATATTTCTGAGAAAAAAAAAGGCAATAAGGTTTTTTACAGAAAACAAACTGAAAAAAGATTATACATAAATCATTCTGCTCTGTCAGTAAATGTTTTAGGTTGGGGTTTTTTGTGCATATGAAGGGACTAAAATATTGTATATTGTGTATAATCATAGCAAGCACCCTCCTCAAAAAGGCACTTCTTTATTAACTGCTCAGAGAATCCTGAATAGTAGGGTTAGAATCAAAGAATCTGGCTCATAATGCATAATTTTCGTACTTCGTTGTTAGATAAAGTCTCCTCCTAATCTTAGAATATAATGATTTCAGCTTTTTTAGCGAAGACTGTGTAAATTGTTTTTCATGTTTCATTCTATGAATGTATAAATCTGTACTCTTATGAAAAATTGATTTCAATTCCAATATTTATTCTCATCTTAAGGAACAGATTTTGGTTCCTTAAGGGACAGAACTGATGTGTAGGAGAATTGAAAACAATCTCCAGGTATTCTGGTTTAACCATAATACACAAACCAGAGGAGTTTTTAGTGCAAAATTAATGGAGCTTTCTTGTCTGAGCAACTTCATTTTCTCCTATGTCTCTGGACAAAAATGAAAACATTAATCTGATACAAAATGTCTAGAGCTCTGACCTTTATTTTATACCTAATTAACTCTATCTATAATTCTGTAATGACTCAGAGGTTTAAATGATAACCACTAACAACAGAAAAACTGCCCATATGATAGACATTCTAAAAAAAACTAAAAAAAAAACTAGAAAGAAGAAAAAACTTAGAAACAGTTAAGGTGGTACCTTTTGTAACTACCCATAGATGAAAGCAGGAAAATGAGACAGGTGCAAAACAAGGACAAATCGAAACTGTAAATAATAATATTTTGACTGTGATTATAAAAATGTGTGTGAGCAGGCATTTCATTGTACAGCAAAAATCTCTGTGTGAAGTTCTCTCTAACTTGATGTTAAAGTGTACGTATATTTATATATATCCATATATATAGATATATAACTATATAACTATACATATATATTTCTGTTAACAATATTCCCTTAAAAAGATGGGATGTTTAATATCTATACCTGACAGAGAAAGAAGTTTTACAATGTCTAGATTCTACAGGATTACTGCTCGGCCTATTTAATTTGGAAAAAGAGGGCATATAAACATAATGTTTCTGCCTTAAATAAATGTTAATAAATTACTGAATTGCAATTAATACTGTAGTTTAATATTACTGAAAAAATACATCTAGTATCACATTGGGTCTTCTCCCATAATCATCTTCTGATCATGTGCAAAAGCAAGCCTTTGTCAATGTAAGTTTACACATACCCAGCAGCTAAGCAAAACAACAGCAGCAGCAGACATTCAGACAAATGAGTAACCTAATTTTTTTCTCATCTGAGCATTTAAAAGAAAAAAAAAAAAACAACCAGCAAAGAAAAGAGTGGTAAATAATACTCTAAGGTGCTTAGTAACTTTAAATTCTTCTCTTATAGAGAAAGAAGAGTTCCAGTTATGTACAGAGAAACTTACCAAAGAACAGAACTAAGCTAACTAGATGCCTTTGGCATCTAAGCCAAAGGACATCACTGCACAGAACAGGAAAATAATAAAATTCTTTTTAGCAACTTTTTGAGAAATAATTTTCATGAAGCAGAAAAAAGAAGATACAGTCCATGGGATTTAAGTACAGAAAAATATTAGCACAATTCAGCTATGAGAAGGATTGCTGAAATAATTTCTCTTTTCTCTTTCGCCTTCCCCCCTACCCCCCAATACAATATATAGATTAACCCTACTTCAGTTCATACTTAATTCCACAGCAGAAAACAATTGACTCTATTTATACTGGAATCAGACATTAAATAGCTGCTACCCATCTAGCTCATTTTAGGAAACAACTAACTAAATGGACTCTTCTATACACACATGGAATACTTTAGCTCAGCTTATTATTAAACTGATTCATGTTAAGAACAAACAAAGCTGCTTTAAAACTAAAAAGGTCTGTTATCCCTTCATTAACAGATGGATGCACAATGCATTGAAGATGACTTACTTTAACTTAAAGGAATAATTCATCTTTCCTAATGTGTTTGAGACAACAGTATGGTCCTAGCAGGTTAAAAATGTGGTCTGAGAGCAACTGTGAGAAGTCAGAGCATTTAATACCACACACGAAAACCCCAGCACTTCCTTGTTGTGCTGGTTTAAAGGTAAACCAGCAGGAGAAATAAACCAAATTCAAAGGATATTAAAAGTCAGAATGACAATTTTAATAACAATAATATAATAAATACAATTTTATAAGTGAACAATTGATTTTAACCCACAAAACCCAGCACCCTGGGGCACGAAAAGGCTGACTAACAAGTCTAACTAACACCACGAACAAAAGAACTAACTGCTGTGACTCAGCATAGGAGCCAGTGAAAAACTGGCAAACTTATCCCATTGTTGTTTATGGTAAATGCTAAACTGAGCCTGCTTTAAAGAATCTGGTGTAAATACATTCATTGGTGTAAATACATTTTCAAGAGGAAAAACTATCAACTGATTTTTTCTAGGAAATCTTTGCTAAGGACTAGCATTTTTTTTCCATTACGTGTTCTTATCTGCTGTTCCATATTACTGCAAATTAAAGTGACGTCAAGTAATTTATTCAGGGTCAAAAAAATGGCACTGTTTATTTTAAAACCTGCCTTCTTGGCATCTTATTCTGAGTCCTAACTATTGACCTCTTTTGCTCATTTGAGATATGTGCAAAACTGTTTTTGATCATTCATGCTGAAATCTATAGCTATGCTTTTTTTTAAAAAAAACCCTAAAGTAATCCAGAAATTAGATTTCAAAGATTAGGGAAATATGAAAAAACCCCAAACATTTATTATTCCAAAGGACTCAGAGGGTTATGCTGTTCCATATGCACTCTGACTCTTTTAATAAGAGAAGCCTCTTATTTTCCTCCCTCACTTATAAATTTCTGTATAGATCCCCTTCATGGACTGCATATACAACAAAATTGCAATGTGCAGTCTTGCTCATCTGATATCTGGGTTATGCACCAGGAAAACAGGATGTATCAAGAGGAACTACAACTGAAGATGGAGCAAAAGTGCCTCCTTTACATTCAACATCAAATTCTAAAATATGGTCAATTAGCCAAAACATTGGCAATCCCTCTGAAACCCCTACTGGCTTTTGTAGTAATTTCGATAAAGTGCTACCAGCTGCAGTTGAGTATTCCCACTTTCAGTGCTGCACAGTGACAGATCCAAGATGCGGAGTTTCTACTCCTTTATTTTGTTTTTTAATTTCTTCCTTTTTCTATCATTTTTCTTCTTTTTCTCTGGTGCATACTCTGGCCATTTGTTCCAGTTTCCAGTGCTGGCAGACGGAGCTGAAGGGTGGCCTCCATGAAGAGAGGTTGGGGCTGATCTGTGGCTGACTCCTTCAGGACATAGCTGAGCCCCTCAGCAAAGCTGATGCCACATTTAAGAAAGGGCAAAAGCATGGCTCCTTACTCAGACGGGGTTTTTTTCTATTCAAAACACTTTCATGATCAATAGCAAATTTGAGATATTTCTGATTTTTTTTTTCCAATACACAGATACTGAATGTCTGTCAACAAGCTATACAAGAATTCTGCAGTTCCTCAACAAGCTTTGAATAGCACCCATTCATTTTTTAAACTATATTCTGAAAATCACTCTTTTGTGCAATATTTTTCTCATTTGAAGGACAACATTCATTGTTCAGCTATGTCAAATTGGTGTTATTTTGCACAAAATCACCAACACAGAAAGAAGATAAAACTATTCATATTTTTGGAATCATAGAATCATAATGGTTGGAAAAGACCTCTCGGATCATCAAGCCCAGCTTTCTAAAGAATACCACCATGCCCAATAAATCATATCATGAATATACCTGTGAAGTTTATTTTGGGTGCCGTGTGTTGAAGTGTTCCTAAATATCATGACTATTACAAGGCAAATATGAAAACAGTGCACAAAACTGTGAACTTAGAAAACCTCTTTCTAAACAACATATAACAAAATATTCAGCTAAGTACCTCATACTCTATGACTACCATTTCAAGAGCACTTGGCTCCTCCTGGAAAATCTTTCACATAAGAACTTGTCCACTGCATCTATTCAGATTACAAGTATGACAGCTACAGACCTTTCACTATGGTGCAACTGGAGGTGATACTGCCTTTTCTGATGAATCTCTTCAGCTAAGTATATATAAATGGCAACAACTCAGGTAACCAATGTTTTATCTTTACTGACTGATAATTCAAAGGGAAGGGAAAGGGAAAGAGATAGGAGAAATAATAACAATCTCCATTTAAGTGGGTTTCTGTATTCCTAACTGAATTGAGCATTTCAATTCATTCTGATTTTGTCCAAATAACTAAAGTGACTGAGACTGTATAAAATGTTTACATTGCCACATGGTGATGATCCAATATGAAGAAACAAACAGATTGACATGTAAGAGGCACAATAAAGACGTGTAAAGGCATCAAATGTAGGTTTGCAGACAGGAATCTCTGGAATCTATGGAATGCTCTGTAGGTAACTGCATGAAGTACTTCACAAGACCATCATCTACTTGATGAACCTTAGGCCTTTACAGAACAGTTAACTATTTATTTCTTCAGTAGGGATTGCACTTTGAGGCTACAAACCCAGCAATACTCCTGAACTGTCTCAGCTTTGAGGGGTTTTTTTAAAAGCATAGCTATAGATTTCAGCATAAGCAATAGCTATATCAAAAAACAGACCATTAGGAATGGTATATCCAGCAACAAGCAGCCAACAGTTATATCTACCATGACAATGAAAATATGAAAATTATAGATATTTGATTGCCTTTGCTCACTGAATCTGTCACTCAGATACAGGGATTAGGTCATGAAGAAAGTCATTAAGAAGGTCATTAACTGCTAACAGTGAATATGTAATACTGTAAACTACATCTGATTACAGAGAAGCTGGGAATGTACAATTTAAAGCAGTAAATTACTTCAGGTGTTATAAAGGGCTGACCAGACATCACCACAAAACATCATCAAAGTCTCCATTGTGATAATTGTGATTGTTTCTCCATTGAGGAGAAACAGTGGTGAACTCTTAGGGAAAGGATTGAACTGTCATTATCAAGTATAACCTTTGACCTAATACTGTCTATTCTCCTTGGTAAAGAAATTTTCCATGTACAGATACATCAAGCCATTAAATAAAATGTTCTGTGTCATGTTAATTTATTGACTGGAATTGTAGGATAATAGAGATTGATTTTGTATATGAAAACAGGTTTTGATTTCATATACTTCGTATTTGTTGTTTCTTGTGTGATTTTACCTAATACATATTACTCAAAATAGATAGTCTCCCTGCCATGACAAAGGTATTTAATACTGAGTGAAATCTTCAGTCTGTCACAGTCAATGGAGTTTTTTTCCCATTATTTTCAACTGGGCCAAGTTTTCATTCAGTAGTCAAGGAAAGCAACACTTAAAAAAGTATTCAAGCTATAGCTTATATAAAAAAGAAGAAAATGCAATATTTAGGTAATTAACAGATTAATATCTGCTATATTTTTCAATACATTCTCAATAGTGTGTATAGGGTTTTGCTAAGTTGTTGAAAAAATAAACATACATATTGTTTTACATTATTTGAGATCTCTACTGTTAAGTAGTGCAGTGTTTTGCACAGGAAACAACTAATTCAGAGCAACAAATAAGATTAGTATATTTTCTTCTAAACCACTGCTAAACTTTTGCATTGTGGACTCACAACCCCTTTTCAAGGGGAAAAAAAAATCAAACAAATAAAAATATACATCATATGCATTTATATATATTATATTTATAAAAATATACTGCTAGAATATAAAAGTTTGGCTGTAAATCAAGATTATGCAAATATAAGCAAATAAAATCCCTTCTTGAAAAAGCTTACATTACAAGCCATTCCAATTGTTTCCCAAAATGTTTACCTAAATTAGTTGAAAGATCACAATTTTATACAACAGGAAATTTTAATTAAGCCTTGTGCTTGAAGTGTTTTTTCAATTACTCCCTTTGGTTCCATTAGGATATAGCCCCAATTAAAATGCATTGTTAATATTACAAGATAACACTTGGTGGTACAAAATTGAAGATATGCCTCCATGTAATTTTAGATAATTCCTTGCTGTGAGTATTTTGCAATTATTTTTTGTCAATAATGTTTTTTTCTGTTCTCTTGCCAATGAAGTATTTTTAATCCGTTCACTCAAACACTGTGGCTCTGAAAATAGGCAAGTTTCAAAAAATGAAATACCTTTTCTACCCCAGAATTCAGATAAAGCTTTTTGTTATTTTGTATTTTGCTATACTAAAATAACAAGTGAAAAATTAATAGGGTCACAGGATTCTCTGTCTGCAGAAAACAAATATTGTAACTGTAAGGGAAAAAAAATCAGGATTTGATCTTTCTACTCTTATTTACATCATTAGTCCTTACTCAAGTGATAATGCCCATTGAGAGCATGTATTTTTCCCACTGAGATTCTCTATCTATTGCTGAGTTATTTATAAGAAGTAAATTTACCAGATTAGAGTCTTTTCACATGCATTTGATTATCTGTATTTTTAATGCCTTTCACTTTTTAATAGTGTTATGTGGAACTATAATTATTCTACATTCCTTACATTTGATAGTATGTGAAACTTGTTTTGATCAAAACCACAATGATGTTAATGGTCAAGTAGATTTCAGAACAAGCTCTTGACATTTGGGGAGCAAAAAAGGAGCAGTTATATTCCATGACTAAGAAAAAGAGCAATTCTAAATGCACAAGTCACACCATATAAGAAAGTTATCATTTGTTGGAGGATACTGCAGATTATTTTTGAAAACAAGAAAAAAGTAAAAATTCTTCTTTTTTATTCACTATTGTTACAAGTATTTTCCTAAGAGTACATAAAAACTTGTCCCACTCTATCCTGTTGCATAAAGAGAGTAACAGAGATCTTCACATTCCCCCAATTCCCCTCTATTTTAAAAAATGCTTCTAAAGAATGACTAATTCTTGGAATTGTAGTCTATGATTTAAAAATATTTAGTATCAGATTTTTCAGTACTTATTATATTAAAACTAAATTAGAATTTGTTAAGATTCACATTCAACTGCCCAAATCTTTAAAACGTTGTCCCAAGGCCCACCACTACATTTGTATAGCAATTCTTGCAATTCACTCCAGTATTCCTGTTAAATTCAGTGTCCAACTCTCTGTGAAATCCCTTGAAGAGTCTGAAGTACTCTTTTTTATCTGCAAGTACTCTCTGAGTTAGGGAGTACACCTTGTGGGTATTAATGGCTCATCATGATGTGGTAAGTGTCTCACAGAGACAGGACCAAGTCAGCCTTTGAATAAAGAGTTTTAGCCCAGAGCCTGACCCCAGGAAGGAGGGTGATTTCCTCTGAAAGCTGAGCCAGGGAAAGGAGACAGCAGAGGATCTGTCTCACACAGCTGGAAGGGGTGAATATTCCCTCCCCTGCGCTCCTCTTGTTAGTCCTTTGTGAGCAGTTGCTGCACATCCCAATCTCCTCTGCTTGGCCTCTTTTTCTGAGCTGAATGCAGAAGTCATAAAACAGTCTCCCGGCCATCTAGCTATTGCCTCTGATGGCCATATTCCAAAAGACATGATGAAGCAAATGCTGCTGTGAAATGAGCAGGGGCAACAGTCAAATTTCAGCAGATTCCCAGAATATGGCTCAGGTTGGAAGGAACCTCTGGAGGTTTGGGGGAAGTATGAAGAAATACTTGAAACTTCCCTTGGAGTTAAGTGGGGAAAACAGGTAAGAGAAACATTTTGGGAGGCTATGACTTTTCAGTGATTATATTTCAGTAGCTACACAAAATCACGGAAGGCTTGACGTTTGAAGGCACCTCTGGAGATCCAACCCACTCCTTTGCTTAAAGCAGAACAATCTACAACCAGCTGACCAGGTCTATGTCCAGTCAACTTTTGAGTATCTTTGAAGATGGCAACTCCACAACCTCTGGACAACCTGTTTCCACATTTAATCTGTAAGTGTTTACAAGGAAAAATAAAAAAAAATTCTTATGTTATAATTAAAATCAAACAATTTATTCTGCCTTGTTTTTATCTCTCAGGGAGAATAAATTCAGAAGAATATAGTCTGTAAGCTCAATGCAATGTCTCAGTACAGCTGTCAAATTTTCCTGAACTTTATTGCAATGCATATTATCCAAAATCACAGTATGGAGGTAGTCGATCAACAGGTACCACTGTGTCATACAAAAAGTGGTATAAGGAGAAATAATAATACATTTTGCGTGCCAAGGTTTATTTGTGTCAGGATGGTGTGAGCAATTACATATGAACAAGATGGTAACACCCACCATTAGACGAAATGCTTGTGTGGTGCACTCATGGGGTCCACAGTCAAAGACACCAGTGTCTAAGGGATTAGCTACCCCTCACAAAAATCTGAACCACATGTATTTTGCAACTGTTTGGCCTCAGAGGATAGACTGTATCTAATTAAAAGCAAAGCACATATGACGGACATGAGAGGAGCTCAGTCCCATCTGTTCTAATACTGATTAAATCCTTTTACACTACACTGTTTGCCAATGAAAACATAGCCTTTTAGAAAAAATCTAAAGCTCTGTCGAAGATCCTGAGTTGATCATCCTGCTAAGGTTATACTTTATAATGGGCTACTACACGAATAACAAGAATTTTATTAGGCAGATAGTACAGATTAATAATTGGTTCAAGTTGCTTTTAAGTTTCAATATGTATATCAATCCCATTGATACCTTTCTAAAAAAAGGATTTTTTTTAGAACTTTCTATGTATAAAAATTTATATGTATGTACATATATGTCTGTAGGTTAGTAGGTGCTAGATATTAAGTATACCTATGACTGGGATGCCATCCTTCTGTATAATAAAGTTCAAGAAAACTTTTTAAAAAGTGAGAAAGTAAAAACTGAACTATTCTGTTACGATTAATACCCAGGTGATTATATCCTTGCCTGAATTCCTCTGCAGCTGGATGGAATATACTACCCACTTTCCATACAGTGAGGAACAAACTGTGCTTCCCATTTTAAACCTGTGAATGTGTTAGCTAAAAACCTTTCCCTACTTAGAAGCACATTGAAAGGCCAGGGTAACATTTGAAGAATATTTTTACATGTGTCAGTGAAAGTATTCAATTATCAAAAACAGACAGGCTATGACTTGTTGGTATCCCAGCATGTCCCTGCTTTTATCCTTTTGTTTTTGTGTCACAGAACATGCATGCTGTACATTTCCAGTGAGCTTGATCTACTATGATACATTGAAGTCCCCTCTAAGCTTTTGCTGTTTTTCTCCTTCCTTTTCAACATACAACCTGAATTACCTGAATTAAAGCACCTCTCCTCCCTGATGAGTTCAAAACTGGCAAATTCCACCAAAATGTTCTTCCTAACATGATATAAAAATAGGGTGAAAGGAGTCTGTTCTCTTCAGACTTAGCTACTTCTGAACTATTGTTCCCCGTCTGAGACGTTAAGTGGTTTTCCCTCTCAGATCAGTGTCTGCTTCCTCAGGGTCCTCTGCTGAACTTTCCCAGGCAGCAGTTGACAGCTCAGACACTCACAGTATCACGCAACAAAAACCAGCTACACAAACAGAACAGGAGAGCTTTGAAAAAAATCTGGTTTCAAATATGGTGAAGTCTCATACTATAGCTGTTTCTTTGTCTCTGCTTTTTATTAGTAGTTTTCCCTCTGTCTCACAGATTTTTAATTAGACATACTAGTTATGATTAAATAGCCAATGCTAAAATGCTTTAAAAATTCCTCATGTGTTTATTGCATATCAAGGTAGTTTTTTTCTTTTAACAGCCTACTATATATAAATACACAATTCTGAGAGGAATATTAAATGGAATCTATGCAGTTAAGTATGAAAGCAACTGCTGTCTAAACTAATGCCAAGGGGTAATTACAGTCTAATTGGCTTGGCTCGTTTGGCATGTCATAAATGTTTTTACAATGGTTCTTAGCAGATGAAGAGTCAGAAAACAAATTTCTGCAAGTTGTGGAGAAATTGCTATAAAATAGTGAAACACAGCTCGTTAAGGCCTTCCTAAAATTGGTTCCATATTATACCATCTGTAATGTTCAGAATACATTTCTCTGAGCTGTAAATGCTATTTGTCTGATGGACAAACTTCTTTCTCTAATATTTAAATTATATTTCATCAAAACCCCCAGTGTACAACATGGTTAAAAATGCTGTTCTTCAAGGAGTAAGTTTCTTCAAGGAGTAACTTTTCCAACATGAATACTAAGCCCATTGGAGATTATATAGGATCCATTAATTTGTTTCTTAAAGATTTAGCATCAAACAAAGAAAGGACCAGTGCAATCTCTATTAAATATTCTTCTGTGAAACAAAATTCTGTGTTACAAAAACAAAGGACAGTGACTTGTCCCTCTAACTTGCTGATTATGTAGGACAAATTCCACACATTTATGACTTACTTTTCTGGATATAACTTGTTCAAGAAAACTAAGGAATTTTTTTTTTAATCTGTGAAACTGAAAAGAATGTAAAGGAAAATTATATTAACAGCATTCACACAATTTATTGAAGCTGAGCTATAGGTAATTTTGTTGCCAAGGAACAAAGTGTGTATTTCATAGGACACAGGAAGAAAGTGGAAATATATGCTGAAAACTTCTTCACTAATGGATCTTTTCTGGTGACCTTAGACAACAGAGTTCCTTTTCATCATGCACTAGCCCTGAAGGTACTCTCAGGAGACTTTAAGAAGATGGTATTGTTGGATAACACATACTGCTATACACAATGGCAGAGAGGTTTTTCTGTTAAAGGCAGACAGTGTCATACCACTCTGCATAATTTTTCCAGAAAAGGAAGACCTTTCTTTTTCCCCATTTTCAGCCATTTTCTGTGTCCTAGGGGAGCTCTAACTACACAAGGAGACTAAATAGCTGGAGAAAAGATTAGAAATTAGTGTGACAGCTAAATACTAATTGCATCCAATATAAATACAGAAGCTGTCCAAAGATAAAAACTTGGCACTCATGATTTTTGGCATAGAAATTCTTATGTCCTGATGATTCCTTATACCAATTTAAGCATGCATTAAATAACAGCAGTCTTTATCAGTTGATGACAACTGAAACCAATAGTTACAATCTATTGATTTTAACTAATATTTTTGTTGTATAGTATACTGTGTTCCCAAACCTTACAGTTAGCACGGACATTTTAAGGACATCTATTTTAAAGAATTCAGAAGTCTTTTTGGGACAATACATTTATATGTCAGTAATATGTATATATTTGATGTAAAATAATTTTCTTTTCCTTAAAATCCAATAATTTGTACCAAAACAGTTGATCTGCAAAATTATAATTTTATTTGGTGATCTTTGGGGAATCTTTAATAAGTTGATGGCCTTACTTTTATGTTTAATGTTTATATTAGATCAAGAACAGTTCTCTTTTTTTCATTTCTATTACCCTACAATTTTTATCGAGTGTTACTAGTATTGTTACCTTGTCAAAGTGATGGAAAAACAATAAAAAGGGATGACTAAGTGTAAGTTCTATTTCTCTTTAAGTTTCCTGTTATTCAGTTTAACTCTGGATATATCCATTTGAGAATGCCAGATAGTCAAAGCTCATCAATTTGACAGAACATAAGAAATTGTTTCTAATATTCTGACAAAAAAAAAAAAAAAAAAAAATTTTAAAAACACCTAATATCTCAACGGCCAAGAGAAAAAAGTCTTCTTGAAATTAATATTGTTTGTCATCTACTATGAAAATCCATAGTATATCTCAAACTGTTAGATTTCATGCTTCAGTTTTATGCTTAAATTAGAATTTAATTATTCAAAAGGGCTCACATTCTTCACCTCTGTGGCTAAGTTCCCAAGCAATTTTAAGGATTATTTAAATAAATTGATCTCCCGAGTTTGAGACTTGCCCATAAGATAAAAAAGTTGCTATTTTCAATTTGAAACTGGTACATGGCATGCATGCCATTCAGAAGGCAGTAAAATCTGCCACTACACAATAATTACAGACCTCTGGATACAGACAAAGAAAGGAAAGGATTTCATTTGATTAGACTCCAACTTTATTCATTTAACTCATCTGGGAAATATCCAGCAATAATTCTTCCAATGAAGGTCATAATTCTTCTTTAATTGTTTCCACCTGGTACTGTACTGGCATCAATCCCCTGTTCTCCACCTCTCTGCACTTGGCTCTCAGCCCATCACTCATGCCTTCCTAGTCTATCTTTTCACTAGTGTTAAGGGGCAAGGGCAAAGAGGGTTTTTTGGTGTTTTTGTTGTTGTTGTTGTGACAGACCACAGAACCTCCAGCATTGCTTCCTTCATTTGTGGATGCTTTCCCTGTATTCAGTCCCTATTTCTGTTTATACCTCCTGAGAATTAATTCCTGCCCTGTTTCTGCTACAGTCTGACATGCTGAGCTTTTCCTTATAACAACATCCCCCTCCCCCCAGGATTCTGCAAGGTAAGTTGAAAATTACCAACAATTCCTGACTTCTCTAACTCCTTTTCTGCTCCTTTCATACTCCTGCCTATACATCTCCCCTTCCTTCCCCCCAAAAAATACTCAAACATGTAATGAACCCTAACCCTTTAGCAGACAAAAATCTTCATTAACAAATTAATGGACAAACAAGAGAGTTGAGATTCACTAACTCAAGCATTCAAAGACAGTCTACAAAGCCAAGATTTGTATACTTAAGTAAGCTCAGTTGCTTAGCACACTAACCCAAACCATGCCTTGCCATGTTCCCAGGTAGCCTGAGGAGAAAACTGTGAGACTCTAAAGAAATTTACCTGGGTAAAGGTGACCTCTTACTTCCCTTCACAACACATTGCTTTTATGATTGCAACAACTTCATTTGGAGTTTACACATAAAATCTGTAAATGTTTTGCTACTGGCCATTTTTCTCTGAGAAATTTTTACCATGTTGCCTCATTACAGTATAGATTAGGAATGGAATTTAAATTTTGGAACCTAAATGCAGTTTGCACACTAGTAAGCATACAAAGTATATAGTAAATATGTAGTGTTAATGCAGTAAACAGTAATCATTCAGTTTGTGTTTTCAATCAGAATAGATAAGAGTGACTAGTAATGGTGGTGTATCTATTTATCGAGGAACACAGACTTGGCTAGACAGGAAATTTTGTATTAGTGGAATAGCATTTCACAATTTAGTGATTTATATCTAAACTAAATGAGAATATGTTCTATTGCTCTTGAGGTGGATGACATGAGATCGAAGTAGGTGTTTTAATATCCTGTTTAATGTCAAGTTAGAAAATTAGGTTCTTCCTTAACCTTTGAGTTTCAGTCATAAAAAGACTGATGGTTCAGGACCTCCCAGTGTTTGACAATATACCATCTATTCAAATGGAATGGGCTGCCAGCCCGAGGCTGGCAAAATACTTAGCTGTTTATGGAAAAAATATTTCCTGCCCATTGGGTTGTGAAGGTAGCTCAATAATTTTGAACGAATTCATGTAAAGCTATTTGTACATACTTTTTATAGGTATGCTAAAGAAAGTGAAAGCCTGTGTAGCATCGCTAATAAGATTTATCTGACGAGATAGGTTACATAAAAAGGAAACACATAAGAGAAAAATAGATCTTATCGGAAAAGAAAACAAAAACCATTGAACTGGGAGCTTCATGTTTTGGGACAAATACATTGCCCTTCCCTTGTACTTACACTATTGATGAAGAGAAAATTCATACGAAAGGCCCTTTTTCTCTATCTATGATATTGAAGTTAAACAGGATCTGATCATATATTTACAAAATAAAGATGCCACACTTTCTATTGCTTAAGTAAATATGGCACACTACTAGTTCAAAATAACAGATTATTTTGTTGTGTGTTTCTGAATATTTGCACAACACTACCTGTCAGCAAATTAGTTTAAGAGACTGAATAATAATGACTCTATAATTATTCTTCAACATTCAATGTTTTCTGGAAACCATGCTGCAGATCATCCTCCTAAGATAGCTTTGATGTCCATGAGTCTTAGCAAAGTGCTTCTATTAAAAGATTGCCTTTCAGTTCAGTTTGTTTATTTCAGTTTGTTGTATATACCACATTTTCAGCTCAGAGCAAGATGAACGAAAATAAACAATGACACATTTACAATAAGAATTTAGCAGCAAAGACCTTTACTAAGATATTGTGGTTTCAATGAAACCGCAACACAATGACAAACTTCCTTTGTAAATGACAGATCTAATTGTAAAGTTAAAATTATAGTTCATGGAAAAAACCCCAAGAGTTGAAGACACAGTATCTACTGCATTTTGAGATGTGGCTGTATTCCCAACGAAATCATCCCTATTATTCATGAGTTGATTTACCCTTTTTATCCTTCCATAACATTCAGCATTTATTTACCCTTACATTTTGAGGCATTACAGTTTCTGCTGACATGGGTATTTTCCTAAAATAGAACATTACAGCAGTCCCCTGATAGAAGTTTAAGCCATGTGTATGTTTATTTTTTAATTTCTTTCTTGAACTTTCTAACTGAGCAGACTGGGAAAGCAGAGTAGTGATGAATGAGAGTTTGCTTTAAAAAAAAAAAAAAAAAGGAGAAATGTAGACATTTGATCTACCATTGAAAAATTCACAGCCTCCTACCTTGAAAACAAACATTTCCCGACGAAGAATAGCCAGAGTGTTGAAGTTCCCATCGCAGATGTTAGGTTTGGCTCCAGGATAGGAAGGTTTGTCACCAGTGGGTGGCCGGGGAGGTTTAGGTTGCCTGTCATTCTTTCGTGGGTCTGCTGGAGGGACTGAACGATGTGGGGGCACGGTTGGCAGAGGTCTTGTTGGGGGTGGAATCCTGTCAGGTGGACCTTTAAAAATACAGCAGCAGGATGTAATATACATGCCCACTCAAAGGAAAAATACAAAATAAAAAAACAGCTGTAAGCAGTGCAAACCCTGCAGTGAAAGGGGAATGAAAAAGTGACCTAATACAGCTTTCTGATGTTTTTAAATCATAGAATTATAGAATATGCTGAGTTGGAAAGGACCCATTATGATCATCAAGTCCAAGTCCTGCCCTGCACAGGACACCCCAAGAATCACATCACGTGCCTGAGAGCATTGTCCAAACACTTCTTGAACTCAGACAGGCTTGGTGCTGGGACCACTTCCCTGGGAAGCCTGTTCCAGTGGTCAGCCAAGCACTGGTTATAAAGGGTATAAAGAATGACTAACAAAACAAAGGAAAATAATTACTTTTCACTATTCAGGATCTTCCTTACTGGAACAACAGTCCAATAAAAGCTGCAAAGGATGCTTAGGCTACCATAATTTCAGAAGAGTTCAAAGCACATTGTTTACCAACTGAGTAAGAACTGTTATAACAGAATCGCTGTGACTTGTACAAATAAATGAAAACAAAAATCCTATTCCTATTAGGATCATCAGTCAATAGATTTTCAACCCTTATTTTTAGCTTATACTCATCAATTCATACATGTATATATGTAGCATAGCTGACACTTATTATGGACCAAATTTTTAGACCAAGTAGTGTCATGTTCATTAGCAACAGGACTTTCCCAGCTTTCCCCAATGCCCCTTGGTATATATAAGAGCTCTTAAAATTGGACCTCAAATTCTAAGCACCTCTATAAAGAAAATCTCCAAAATTCACATATTTTCTTCGATATTCTGAAATTACTTACTTCTTTTTTTTTTCTTTTTTTCCTCAATAAGTCTTAAAAAGCTAGATACCTAGTAATTAAAGGAATTGTTTTGCAGATAAATGAACTTAAAAGAACTAAACTGGAAAACTAAAACTCTGTAGAGCTGTCTTGAAACATTTATTTCCTTCCAAATACATTGCCTGTCATGATATACAGAGTTTGATGACAGGTAAAATAACTCCACAATAAATATGAATCCCACTCATAATTTCTCCACCTGAAAGTCAAAAGGCTCTCCTAGATAGATGCTGATCTAAGATGCTGATCTACCCTAATGGTATACTGAATAATTTGCCAGGGAAGTACTGAAAATATCTATCTCTTTTGACATATATTAGTAACATTTAAATAGATTTTTCATGTATAAAAAAGATAAGAAGTTTCAGTTGGATCAGTAAGATTTCTGGAAGGAAGATGAACACATTAATTTTTTGCTCATTCTATTCAAGCCTCTCTCCAAATCATTTAAATACATAATACATTTCAACTTCAAAAAATAAAAACCATTTGCATGACCAGATTCAGAAATACTTTTCAACATTAAGACAACTCTAAACTGCATAAATAGCATTCGAATTTCTGAAAATTTTACAAAAAACACAAACTTTTAAAAGAACAAGATGGATAGTGTATGGAAATCTAAAACTCGCCAAATGGTTGTCATACAATTTATAAGGCATTTATTTTATTCTCAATTTTAAGACTTGTGACATTTATAATTTACAGTTAATAATGGTGTTTCAAGGAATACTGCAGATCAAAGTAATTATTTTAATAGGTGTGACATTTTTATTGAGGCATGTGATTCCAGATCACCTCTTGATTTTAAAGGGAGCAAAGCAATCAGTTTTGCGGTAACTCATATCGGAAAGTTTTTAACCCCAAACCAAAGTTTTTTATGCCATTTGGTGGTGATGTCAGATATTACTTCCCAGGGGTAACACATGTCTCCTAATGTATAGTTCACAGCTGTTAGAGCTTAGCAGCTAGTTTTCAGCAAAGTATTCTTGTCTAGCCCTTAAGTCTAGACTACCAACTTATGAGGTCATGAGAAACAACCTTCCTTCCAGCTAATCACAGAGAAAAAAAAACCCAAACAAACAAAACTTGATCAGCCAGTCATTTAGAAATTGCTGTTTATGCTTTATGGAAACAAAATTTTTTCTTGTTGTATGATATTTTAAAAATCTTTTTAATATAAAGCACCATGGATGCTGCAGAGTTCTAATTAGCAGTACAGTAATTCTGTGTGATCACAGTTGTACTTTCTAGAAGCAAAACTAAACAGTGAATGGCCCTGAAAATATTCAAGATAAACATTTAAGATATTCAAGATATTATTATCTTATTCAAGATAAACCTTTAAGCAGAATAAATTGGGAGTACAAAATTGAATCCAATACTAATTTAATTGAGGAATATTAAGCATGGCAATTTCAAATGATATGTACTAGATATAGAGCATTAACACAGAGATACCACAGATTTTTCACTGCAGGAGAAGAACATAAAATATTTTTTAAAGGAAAAAACAGAATATTTAACTTATACCAACAGAATCAAAGTGTTTAAAATCAAAACCTTTAGAAATTTAAGGGAGTAATATGGGAGCTAGTGTTACATTTAACCTATAATCATAATTATGGTACTTCTTTTTTCTCCTAGGTAGCTCAAAATCTTGCACTGGTGATAATATTATTTTGAGATCAATTTATTATATTAATCACAAGAAAGGGTTTTTCTCGGACCTTAGACTTTGTATAGCCAGGGGACTGCTTTGCATTGTAAATTATAAACTGAAAAGCAATCAATTCATCCAGTTATATGAGCTTGGATTCCTGTACAAGTAAGCCCATGCTAGTTAAAGGCCTGTATTTCTTAATATTTTTAATGTTTGGAATCCCTTTGCAAATATTTTCTTTATGGATTTTTTAAACATTTAAAATTACTATTTCAGACAAGTGCAAATTTAAGTGCAACTTGTGAACAATGAACAGAAACAAAGTAAGAGAGCTTCATCAAAATCTTTGGATTATGTACTCACAACGAGGACTCTGGCCAGCAACTGGTGCAGTCTATACTAACAAACTCTTTTGGAGAAGTGATATGGACAGGAGGACCTCAAAGGTATTCTAAAGTGAAACACTTGCGCTGTCTAATTAAAGCATGACATACCATATATCTTCTGGATGCCCTGTAAATCATCATTAGGTAGTTTGAAGTTGTCAGTTTCCATATACTGGTAAAATGGAGCCATGATTGCAGTGGGATCATTAGAGTGCTCCAAGCCCAGAGCATGTCCCAGTTCATGCACTGCAACTAGAAAGAGATCATTTCCTGTGAAGAGAAGAAAAGGAAAAACGACCTTTAAAACCATAAATATATTAACAGAAACAAAACACGTGGAGGACTCTGCACTTGCAAGACATTTTCACTGAATCTGAATTTCACAAGGTAATGCTTAATAATTAATAGATCAGCAAGGATACAAAGGATAATGTGGTAGCAGAGATAGGTTTTTTTTGTTTTCTTTTCTTTTCTTTTTAAACAAGGAAAACATTATTTTTTAATGTATGATGCTCTTACAGACACCATAAACTTTTTTAACTGATGCACATGGTAAGCGTAGGGTTAAAGTGTCATAGCTCACATCTAGGCTTGTGTGTAATTTCTGACTTGAAGCTGATGTTGCAGAGAACCTGAATAAAAATGCTTTCATTAAGACATAGTTCCAAAAGGAAAATATCCTTGCTTTTGTGTCAAACTTTACAAACTGCGGACTACTTATTTAGGACAAACCCCACAGGGCACTTAATCATCCAAACACTCGTAATCAGACCCCTGCTGATTATTTGTCAATGTTGTCCATTTCCGAATAACCATAACTGAAATCCTAATGAGGAAAATATGTGTGTTGTGCTATTCTTCTTAAAATGGGATATTCTTATATTTTCATTGTGCAATTCCCTTATAAGTGTAGTTGCTTAATTATTACAACCTTTTTATTTTTGTAGGACTAAAGAAAAAAAAAACAATAGACCAATTTAATTTTTTTGTTATTCCCTTCTAAAAAGCATCTTTAAATTTTTTATTATAGGGTATTCGACACAACTGGAAGATTTGGCAGTAGAATTATGGCACTCTGTGAAGCAAACACAAATCAAAGCCAGTAGGATTGTTTCTAAAAGAGTTTCAGAGCTGGATCTCTATGGTATTAATTTTGTCTATTTTTACTCATTTAAGACTTAGTTCCATATATCTTTCTATGAGTCTTTCATACAGATTCTGTTGTAGTCAACCTGTCACAAAATGAGTCTTTGGAAAAATGTTTTACACGGGGAGAAAGATTTCAGTCAGCTGGAAAGGGTCACATCCAGAATATTGCTCATTTTCACCACCAATGGATGGGAAGAACCATCCCCAGAAGTGTGATTCAGTTCCACTGACACTCTAGATTAGCAGCTTATTCTGACCATCTAATTTATAGATGGCCGGACCCAAGGGAAATTGATGCCACCCACAGTAAGTAGTTTCTTGTTGAAAGAGAAATATAAATAATTAAAGGCCTACACTGTGGCCTAGTAGTTGGGTATCGGAAAAAGAAAATGGTCAGCGTTAACTCTTGTCTTATATTCTGTAAATTCTTTTGGCATAGACAGTTATTTTCCACTGCTGGCACTTGATCTGGAAGTAATATAATATTAATAGTAATATTATTAAGAAGCTGAATTTAGCAAAAAAAAATTATATATATGTTAAATAACTTTGAGGACATGGTTGATAGTATTTCAATTTTTCAAGTCTTTCCTCTTGTTGACACAAATAAATAAGCTTTCTCCCAAGAATATATGAAAGAGGAAAGTCTTGGCAATAGATGTCTTCATGATGTATGGAGCCATGTTAATGTTTGTAAAATAAAGGTTTGAATGAAAGCGTGAAAACAGACACAAGTAAAACTATATGCTTAGTTCACAGAGTCTTTTCATACCTTCTCATTCTTAATATGGAAATACGAAAACTCAATTTTCTTGATCTTTTATTCAATGTAACTACAGAAAAATCACATCTTTCAGAAATTAATGTGGCATACTATGCTTCTAGAGATGAGAAGTTTATCCCATCATTTATAATTATGTGGTTTCCAGATGCAGTGTTTTATGACAATATTTTTCTTAGATGCAGTGCTTTTTATAAAAAGGCAGATTCTCAATGTGTGGCTGCAATAAGTTTGCTAAGCTTGACTGTCCTGGTGAGAATGGGTCTCGATGTCTGTATCTGCCCTTTTATATGCAAACAAATCTGATCTTGATGTCATCCCATATGAATAATCCACGGCTTCTGTAGCTAACCTCAGCACTGGAAGTGATGCACAGAAAGAACTCTGTAAAGATTTTCATTCTGCACTAATAACGGAAATTATAAATTGCAAATTTATAATTTATAAATTGTAAATCACACATGTAAATTATAAATTATATAATGTAATTTTTAAAAAATCATAGGCTTAAGCTGAAAAGACACAAAAGAACATGTATATAAATAAAAAATATATGTATATACTATATATAAATATATACTGTATACTATATATAAAAATATATATGTATATACTATAAATATTGTACTATGACAACATGTCTCAGATTATTTTTCCATTCTTTTCTGCATTTTGTGGAAGTTAGAGTTCTAAATTAGGTTTATTAGAATGTAATATTTCTTTCTCTGGTATTAACTCAAAGACTTAAGAAGCAACCTTCTTTTGCTTTTCAGACCTGTGAAGGGCAAATTTCCCTCGTAGACCCATGCTTCCTACATAATAATTAAGAATATTAACTAGTCTAAGTCCTATATTAAAAACTGCACTAATAAGTTGGCCACAGTATTGACTGACCCTTTTTCAAATAGTTTTTAATTAATAGTATTTATTCTACCACTATAATTAGGCTTGTTAGTACCAGTAGACCAAAGAGAGTTTTACATGTGGAATCCAACATCTACTATTTGAGGCAGGACGTCTGGGAAGTTAACTTGTTATACTTTCTAAAATTTCAAGAAACAACAAATATATACTGTATACTATAGAGTCTACTGCTTCTATCTGCAGTAGACTTCTATCTTCTATATGCAATGCGTGAAGAATTAATACATCCTTTGGTTATCAGTTATTACTGACTCCCCATACAGATCTCCATGAATTTCTATGGTTTTGTCCATGCTGACTTTGAAAGGTGAAGTGCTTAGAAACAGGGGAATAAATAAAACAGCACATTCAGATACTGGTATATCTTTCTTCCAGGATCACAGATAACAAGCGCAAGGTAGAGCGCTTTTAGAGTAGTGCTTCTAAATGACAGTGGGACTGTGTCAGATAACAGATATTATGCAAGGGCTGGCTGTTTCTTAGCATGACTTTCTCCCTTTGTCTTTTGAATAGGGAGATCATGGAAAAAAAAAAAAAAAAAAAAAAAAAGGAAGGCATTACATTCAGCATCTGACTGTCCCTCTGGATTCAGTATTTATTTCCACCCTACGCAATGCAACTTTCAGCCATCAGGGGAGCTATTAAGTGTGGCGAAGGCAGCGTAGCCCTTGAGTGAATGAGTAAGGGGGAAGGGAGAAGGTCACAGGAAAGAGCTGGAAGAATAATATTCTTGCCTGGAGTGACAATGATTTAACAGGCAACATATTTTGTACTTGTAGTCAAATAACCCCATTATTCACAACAATTTCCATCAAGAGTCATGATTGTCTTCAGGGCATCCTGAATTTAAACTGACCCAAATAACTTAGTGAATTGAAACTTAGGTTTAAACTAGCTCAAGATGTGAGTTCAACATAGGTAGGACCTTATTACTACCTTAGTTTCCATTCTTCTTTCTGTGCATACGATTAGATTTCTCCAATTAGGCATCGATTACTCAGGCCAGCGTTGCTTTAGGGAGCAGACTTGCCCTGAGCACCTCAATGTTACTGTAACAAACTACTGAGAGAGCAGAAGGACAACCCTAAGTGCTGGCTCTTTCTTTCAGGGCTGCGTGGAAGTTTACTTGTGACTGCAAGGTTGATAGTAGGCCAACTTCAGTTCCTTGGCCAGTACTCAGAGTAAGATGAAGGAGTGTAAAGGGAAGTAAACATTCATACCAGCTCAGGCTAGCTTTGCTATCCGATTGACGTTGGGTTCTTTTTACATTTTCAGTCCCCATCATTGAAGGAGAGACTCCCAAACAATTCTATATTTCAGCATACATTATCCAAGTAGAAACAAATATTTCAGTCCATTGGGCCAGATGAATCACCACCACAAACTTTAACAAGTTGAAGATAACAAAGTTAAAACGCATATGACTGTGATGGTTTTTAAAGTTGCCACTGAAGGATATACAATGTTGAATATTCATAATGATAGCCTCAGTTACACCTTGTATTTATCTACAGCGTAGTAGAAAAATATTGGAAAATATGTTTCACAAGTCCAAAATTTGTGCGTCTCTGTTCTTGTGTTCTCCATTAGCATGGAGATTTGGAATAGAATGGCTGCAAGGTCAAAAAGATTGTGATTTTTTTTCTTTATCTCAAGTTTGATTTCACAAGGGAAAAAAAGAAGATACTGTGTGTAAAAAACTAAGACAAAATTATTATTTTTATACTGACACTTTTCTCTGAGGCTATAAACTATTTTAGGCACTAAATCTTCCTGACTTTACAAGCACTGCCCAAACTCCAGAATATAAATATGTATTACTATATCAAATATTCAACAGCCAGCACTGTGGAGCATGTTGTATGGAGAAACTTTTCCCTGTAGGTAATATATACACTATTTTTCATGTCTACAGATAAACAAAGCTAATGTTTGTCCACAGCAAGCTATTAAGAAAACCTAGTTCTGAAGATATTAATTCCTATTCTATGGTACATGAGTTCAATTTATAAAAGCAATACCCTAGTGTCTTAATGTGTGACCTCAATTTTGAAGACTTTTCCATCCAGAGAAAACCAGAAAAATCTAGAAACTGAATTCCAAATTACAAACTGCAAGAATACAAAGATGTTTTACACACATACACTCTTTCTTCCAAAGACTATTTTACTTCATTTTTCAAGTGATGTAGATAGATGTTTTCCAATTAAATACATATCAATCTGAAATGCAAATCTGCACAAGAAAAGCTTCTATTACAGTCCCATTATCAACAAGGCAGTACCTCAAAGGCAAACTTACATTTAATCAGAAATATCACACACACACTACCCGTGAGTTTCTGTTGGATGTATTCAGAATTTTTATTTTCACTATTCTGTTCATTTGTACCCCCATTTGACTCATCAAACCAACGCTGATAATCCCTACCAAATAAAATGTCACAAACTCTAGAGTAACATTCTTACTCTACAAAGCATACAGAAAGTGTGTGTGGGGGAAGTTTTGTATCTTCTTTATTCCTATACTTTCCAGATAGCACAAAATTTGAACATGCTATTTCAACAGTTGGTCATAAAAGAAGATTCTTTCTCTCTCTGACCTTATTACAACACAGTGGAACTGAGTATATTACCTATGCACTTACATAAGCACTATATATGTATATATATGCGTTACAGAGGATTCATGGACCTACCTAAATATAAATCATAGGCATGCTCTTACCCAAATAAAGGTGAAACATTTTCCAGTCTAAGAAATCATATATAGATAGTTGCTTGACATTACCTCAGACTTCTGCCATTGGCACTAAAATTTAGTATATTGGTGGTTATTTTGGAAAGAAAGTTTTGCTAAAAGATAGATCTACTCTGTATGATACATTTTTATTTAAACCTACAAAAAATTAGTTTAGCCCTTCATTTTTTAAAGCTGCTGCATCCATTTTCTATATGAACTTAGTGTATCTAGTTTTTACACACTGTATTTTAAACAATCATTTTTCAATAATATATCTATGTATTTAGCTTTTTTTCATTGAGGCAAAAGACAATGACATAAAAATGTCTTCTTTCACTCTATTATTACATATACTAACATACACAATAAAATCTTTTCAAGAAGACACATATATATGCAGAAAGAAAGGGAGGCACAGACAAAGTATGTACTAATTACTCTGTGTACAATTAACAATACCTACAACAGTATATTTTTTATACCCCATTCTATTCTAAAAAGATGAACAGATTACTGTGAAATTTAAGTCTGCTTCCTTGAAATTTGAAAAGGGCATATTCCTACAGAGAAAGACTGTCTTCAGTTGACTCAGATCGTTGATGACATATGAAGACAACGTATGAGTTTAGAGGTGTGTGTTCTTCCTGGCAGTACTTAAGTGTTTCTGCATATTGTGGGCACAATTTAGAAGAATTCAGGAGACCACATTCTTTTATAATGGACCTCAGCCCGTACTTTAGAAAGCAATGACATGCAAAAGTTAAGAATTTCTGCTTTACTACTTAGATCTGTTACCAAGTACATTCTATAACTTTCTAGTAAATTGTTTGATATGGGTGGAATTAATTACTTTTAATTTTCTTTCTATAAAAGACATGGATATAAGGATATTTCTACTTTGTTTCTCACAGTTTCAATCACTAGTACTGAAAAACTTTGAAAACTATTCTGACTAGTGAATCAATATCAACTTCTCCAAAAGGAGAGATGTGAAGCAGTTGGAGACATCCCAGGGGATGTAAAGGAGACATGAGAGCTTGCATCAATATGATGGTTCCTTCTGAAAATAAAATGCTTATTGCTTTATTTCATGCTTTGAGGAAACCCTGCTGTGACAAGGAACCCAGCAAACTAAACAACCCTCTACATTTTTGTTGAATCTCTAGCTCCTGGGATCAACTTCTTCATCATTCAGGTCCACTACTGAATTTGTATATTATTCTCAAATGGCATTTTCATTCCATTAGTAATAAATTCATATGGAGTAACAGACTGAAAAAGTTTCATTTTTGGGAGTTTTCATGGTCATCTTTAGGTAATAACTATCTTAAACAAATTTGAATTGTGACAGAATTTTGCATTTTGCTAGAAAAGATCTTCCCAAATTAATTTATCTCAGCAAGCTCATAATAGTAAAAAATGTTTCAAAATACAGTGGTCATTCCCTTTGTTGCTAAATAACATTTATGCTATTTTTTTTTAAGTAGTGTAATGCAATTACAAATGCTGCAAATACTGCAGCAGTCTTATCTATTTATACTCTTTCCTGTCTTCTCTTTTTTTTTCTGTTTTTATTTTTTAGTGGAAACAATAAGCTAGAGAAGTATTTAAAACTTCTTTCTGATGGTTATGAGAATGAACACATGCTTGGATTGAAGATTTGGATATGTGCATGAAAAGAGTGTGTATCATACAATTCTCAGCTGTCCTCCATGGTCTTGTCCTTGTGGCTAAGTCAAGCAAAGAGAATATACATCTTTCTGCCATCCCTAAGTGGCAGTCCAGGTGAAAATAACTGTTATAGAACCTTAAATGTTCATGAGGCCACAGAAAAATTGAATCCTTGCTTTGACAAAAGCAAATGTAGGGTTTGCCTCTAAGCCACTCAGCTGAAGTGATGGCTTTTTAACACCTTGCCTTCTTTTGTTTTGAAGGGATGATTTTTTTTTCTTCTTCATTTGCCCAAATGTCCTGTGTGTCCACCTCTGAAAAAATATTTGTAAATACTAGGAGGAAGTCAAAGTCACACTGAAAATATTCACAATAGATGTAACCTGCCGTGGGGCAGAAATCATAGAATGGTTTGGGTTGGAAGAGACCTTAAAGACCATGTTAGTTCCAAGACTCCTGCTATGGGGAGGGACACCTTCCACTAGACCAGATTGCTCAGAGTTCCATTCAAGCTGGCCTTGAACACTTCCAGGGATGGAGCACCCACAACTTCTCTGGGCAGCTTATTCCAGTGTCTCATCACCTTTCAGAAATCTGAAAGGGTCCTATAGATCACCAAAATCCCTGCACTAGAACGCACATAGCATTTCATTTATAAGTAAATCTTGTGTTGGCTCTCTGCATTGATTTTTCTTCACTCCATGTCAGTTGGACTACTGAGAGCAATTATATTATC
>VYXB01003951.1:112799-228519 GCA_013397135.1 Pachyramphus minor | reverse complement strand
CTCAGTTCTGCGCGCACTGTGTCCCACCTAAAATAAATCCAATGCGCAGGCTGGAAGGCGTACAAAGACCTTCCACAGATCTTCGTTCGCGAAGGCTGGCCATACATACAAATCTTGTGTTGGCTCTCCGCATAGATTTTTTTTCACTCCATGTCAGTTGGACTACTGAGAGCAATTATATTATCATCTAAATTAACTCACATTAAATCCATCAAAACTAGGTTATTATTCTTACGGTATCATTGTATCTACTTAACACAAACATATGATTTTAAGATTTTTTTAAGAGAACATGATATAGTGGGGGGTGTATGTGTGTGAATATGTGTGCATATATATATATATAATTTTTTATACGAACAGTTCTTCTTTCACTGTTATTTTGCTTGTTTAATTCATATTAAGAAAAGAAAAAAGTCAAGATGATTTGTCATTTGTTGGGGTTTTTTTGTTGTTTGGTTTTTTTTTTTTTCCATTGGACTGCTGATAAAAAGAAGTGGGAATTTTGAATCCTAATTGGCAAAGAGATTAGAAGAAAAAAAATCATTAAAAGTTCTCTGATCTGAAAAACTGATATGTTTTCTAAGAAGTCTGCAGACTTCAAAGGGAGACCTTATCTAAGTGTGTACCGTATTTTAAACTGAGACAACTTCAAACTGGGGATCAATCAAAAGTGACAGAAAGACAAACCTGCTACTTTGGTTTTGCTTTGTCAAAATTTACTCACATGAAATGCTCTGACCTATTGGATAATCTGCTGCTAAGATGCTATGATTCTATATCCATACAGCTGGATGCTCCTACAGCTAGAGGAACCAGTATGAACTTCTCTAGGACTTGAAGAATACTGTGGGCTTGACACCAGTGACTCTTGGCACTTGTTGGCACGGTGATGCCTGAACACCTGCCAGGGAGGGGCAGCCAAGGGTGCTGAAAGGACAAGACTGTCAGGCTGCTAAGTCATACTCCTGGGCCTCCCAGCAGAGGAAAGTCTATGGAAGAATTTGCTTAGAGAGGAAGATGAAGGAAGGAGTTTGTTGCCCCTGCCAAAGTGCAGAAGAGACTGGACATGAGAATGTTAGCCAGGGCAGAAGTCAATCCTGGCACACTTCCCTTACTGTAAGTTAGGAGCTCAGCAGGACCACAAACTGAGGTGACAGCAGTTGGCTCTGGCACGGAGAAGGGGCAATGCCAGAGGTTCCATGTTTGAGAGTTTTCATACCAGAGCTTCCCATCGGAAAGCAGGGAGCTGAGTGCAGAGTCACTGGGGGCTCTATGTTCCACAGCTGCTCTGCCATATAGGCATGTTGGGACCATTATCTCTGCACCACTATGGTCAGCTCTGGCAGTAGCACAAGTGATCATTAAAAACTCCAACCAGCTAAGGACTGACTGTTGATATATATCCGTATTTTAGTTGCTAACTCTTCCTGAAGCTCAGGCTCTAATACTTTTGCTGTTTCTGCTAGCCCTGCTAGCTGGAGTACAGCTAGCAACATTAATTCCATGTCAGTAATGTATCTTCAGTGTCCTGAATACTCAGTGATAATCCCATTTCCTCATACTTACATTGTATCAGTTCCTAAACTGCATCATAAGAAAGGAGCTATGTATGATTCTTAGAAACAGGAAACTAAAAGTGTGTTTGCACATTACCATACTACCAACTATGCATTCAAATATTCAGAGCTGCAACCTATTTGTGAATTACCATATTTAGACCAATAGAAGAGCGTTTGTCCTGCCATACCAAGAGGGACGGGGGATAGACAACACACATTCAGCCTTTTCTGAATGCTACAATGAACTCTTCCCAAAACAGGCATTTCTGTGGCTGAGACAGATTTCTTTTATCCTCGTTAGTACTGTTATTTTGAAGCACGTATCACTTTGGTTCTCCTCTAATCTGGAATGGCATGATTCAACATCACTGGTGGGAGTTATCTACTATACAGCACTGTAAAACGAATGCCTATACCTGCACTGTAAAATGCCTATACCTGCACCTCTCACAGCAAGAGATGAGAAACGGGTATTTCAGAACATGATTCATCTAGTTTATTTTAGTCACCCACTTCAGGATGCAACAAACCTTACCTAGGAAGGCAATATATCTCTCCTCTAACTCTAAATGGGACTCCATGAGATTAAGTCAGATATAAACATAAAATATGGTCAGATTAATTCCACCCCCCCAAGTATTCTGGCTTTTGACTTAGGTCTTTTCATGTAAGTCTGTGGCAAAACATTAATTATAGAAGTACAGGATGTGGACGTGATTGATATATGTACAAAATCAGGAAGCATTCACATAGACCTCAAGTAGAAACTTAAATCTGTCCGCTAGGGAAAAGAAAACCAACAACAAAACCCCACAACTTTAACAACAAACAAACAGCTCCCAAAACCCAAGCAAAACCAACAAAAACCCCAAATGAAACACCAACAGAAAACATTTTGCACAAAAAATATTGCTCTTTTAATTTACCTGATTATTTTTGATTTTTCTGCTTTGATCTTTTTTTCCTCAACCTGATGTTTTAGCTGCAGATGTTTCCAGCTGTTGGAACCCAAATCAGTTAGAAAGGAGTCTAAATATAGATTAAAAACATTTTGGCCTCAAGAACATATGATTTGGGCATTTTGAAGTGAAGAATTGTCAGGAAAAACACAAATTATTCTCTAGGTTTGAGAACAGATATTGTAGAAAATCTTTCAGTAGTTAATCTTATACTATTCTTACAAGTCAAATGTAATACTATCTTATATTTTAGGGTTATCTTATAGTCTTCTACTTTTTCAACAACAATCCATTAAATTCCTGACTAATAGATAAATAAATATGTAATTACTGTAAAATTCTTGTCTCACTCTCTCAGGAAACCATGACAACATCCATATAAATTGGAATCATGATTTTTCAGATTCTGTTTGCCCCTAGAAAGGCAGAAGAAATGAGAGGGCAGTGAAGTAATAATATTCTATAGAACATCTTTGGTATGTCCTTAATCTGCTGTCTTGCTGAAAAAGTCTCCATGAAGTGGTCCTAGCAACAAATAGAGACTTGAAGGTTTCTGAATCACATGAGAGTTGTAGTGTTAAGCCTGATGCCTGCTTTAAATGACTGAAATGCCACTTTCTGTTTAAAGGAAGAACTTGAGGTTCATCGATAACATGTCTTTGCTAAATTATTGCTACTAGCAGATCAGACTGAAAAGAAAATTTCAAGCCATTACTTAATGTTGTGAACCCTTTTCAATTTACTTGCAATAATAAAGGGAATGTTCTCTTTTTTTTTTTTTTTTTTAACCAAACATGTTTGAGATATGGCTTTTCACAAGCTCTCCATAGCAAGAACCTGAAATTCAGTCTCTGGTGTGAAATATCATAGCACATAAGGCAGTTTCCTTATTATTAGCATTAGTTTTATTACTATTATTTTTGTACCCTACATTTTAAAGAAATATTGCCTTTTTGTAAGCTGATGGAGCACACGTAAAAATACACAGAGGATAAGACAAAAAAAGCACTGGGACACTTTTTTTTCCCTCCTTCTCTATAACTTTCTGACATTTATAAAAATTATATGAAACTCTTTCAGATTTAGGACTCAAAATTGGCTAAGCTTCTTTCTAAGAGGAAGAAGGATTAAGGTAGCACCTAGATTTATTTATTTATTTATTTATTTGTTTGTTTGTTATGTGTGCAGTGTTACTTTTTTTCTTTGTTATTCCTCACATGTGAGGTGTTGCGAGGTTGTAAAAACAATCATGAAGGGGCTGGCCTGCATTTTATGTATGGACTCATTCAAAAGAAATCTATTTGCTTAAGCAAAATGCCTTCGCAATGCTCTTCTCTAGCATAATGCAGGGAGAAAATGAGAAAGAAAGACAAAAAGAGAAAATAAACCCAAAAACTCCAACATTGTTCGTTTCAACTTACTAATCATTTTAATAATCATTTTTCAATTAAATTTCCTCATGTAAACTCAGATCTCCTAATAGACTAATATGAGGGTCTGGTTAAATGAATCCATTTTGGGAGATAAACTTGACTTCATTGTTGCATAAGCAGTTGTTTGTGACAAAGATATCTCTAAAAAAAAAAAAAGGCAGCATTTTTTCAGTGAATGTAGGTGCAAATGCTTGCAACTGTCTGCAAGGACCCATGCTGCCTTTCAGCTAGACATTTCCTTGGCAGCAAAGTTGATGCAACAGACAATGTGAACGTTCTTCATTTATTTCCATGCAAAGTCAGCCAGGCCTGCTGTAACACTTTTCATTAGCAGTTTAAGACTGGACAGTTGATTGCAAACTGAGGCAGATGGCAAACACAAGTAATTTGTTCTGCTGGCCCTGCTATGTGAGGAATAACCTACAGTTGCAGTTGGAATGAATAGCTGAGATTGCAACTTCCCTAAATACTCCAGAAAGGCTTGCAATGAACTGTATTTACCTACGCCGTGACGGAAGCAATATGCAATTTTTTGGCTCAGGTTATGCCATGTTTTTGGTTTACCTGTGTCATGACCATCTCACTGGCAAATGAGTGACAGTGTAAATATCACCTTGCTTCTATAGACAGGAAAAGCACAATGTAAGATGCACGTTGTTGTCTACATGTCCATTGTTTTAACTAAGACTATTGCAAAGTCAATCCTCCTGACATATTCCTCAGCCTTTCTTTTAATTTGCATAATAGGACATGTGTCAATTTTAGGCCAAGAAGAAAAATGAGAGCATGATATAGAGCCCTAATAGCCATGTGGGATGTATGAAAAGCATCCAGTTAAACACACATCTAGACCATGGGGCTGGATTCACCCTCTTGCAGTCTTTCACTGACAGCCAGTGTTTAACAGATTTCCCTTTCAACAACATGCAAATGAAGTGCTTTCCTCAAAGCCAAAAGGGTGTTCCATGAAAGCAAAAAAACCTCCCCCAAAAATATGAAAATGAGGTCATTACCTTGCCAACAGTTAACACTTTCCATCATCTGGCTTCCAGCCAGTAGATGTGGTCCACCAGGTAGATCCTCTTCTCCTATCTGCATGGTTCTATGTCCAATGCCTGAGTCCTCACAAGCAGCCAGGGCAATTAATTTTTTGTTTGTTTGTTTTTTAAATAATTTCCCACCTCTTCAATAACTGAAAGGGATTTTTCTATTCTCAAGTGCAGCTTTGCATACCATGATAATATCTTCAAGGACACATTTTATGCATCAAACACTGAATATCTAAGAGTTATCATTTTAGGTAAGATCTTGGAGTGACTGGATATGGGACAGGTCAGTACATTCACACCAAGCAAGTATAATCCATGGAAGGTTTAGGAAGTTCGAGGACAGAATGACCCTGTTTAATTCTATCACCATAACATGTGCTTACTGACAGAGAAAGACTTGATTGCTTTATAAATAGTGAAGGTCTTGCATTTTAGTGACAGAAATCTGTGTTAATTGATTCACGAATTAAATTGGACATCAGGGAAACTAGTGAAATTAGGAGAATCAATTGATATTCCATTTGCCTGCGACTTGCACAGTTCTTTTAAATGTTATCCTGGCATCTTCATCGTTATGTCATGTTATAATATTGCATTTAAATAGTTTCAATTTAAAATAGAAGTTGTGCTTCCTTAACCTTGCAACTACATATAAACAAAGCTGCAACTCAACAGGCTTGGTCTTGTTATCCTGGAAACAAGATATGACATATAAAATATAATGGAATAGATAAAATTATTAGAAAATTACTTCCTCACAATATGAACATCCATCTGCCTAAAATGAATTTATCAATGTCAGGTTCAAAATTCAGAAAGAAGTAGGATTTCACATCTGCTTAAACTTTAAGACATATTGTCATAGGATGTTGTGGATACCACATGCTTGCATGAGTTCAAAAAGAGATTACACCAATTCATGGAAGGAAATCCCTCATAGGCTATTAAACACAAAAATATGGCCTGTGCCTCAGAAATTCAATGAGACAGAGACTATTAAAAGCTAAGAGGGAATATGCTGGGGTTTTGTTGCCATATGTTTGGCCTGCTCTTATTCTCTTCCTTATGTATCTGTTAATAGTCATTAACTGGAGAGAGGATATTTTGTGGGATAGTCTTTGATCTTAACCCATGTTTGCAACTCTTTGTTTACAAGTACAAACACAAGTAAAATGCAACAAAAATTCAAATAAAATATTAATCTTTTACATATTTATTCTAGTACAGAACTAGGATAACACTGATTGGTTACAGATCAAATTTGATATTGTTAACTGCTTATTAAAAACATACTTAATCAATTAAGTAAAAGCACTATACTTTATCAAATTAAAATCATGTTAATATTGTAATACAGACTTTCCTTTGATCTGAAATGCTTGGCTTCCTTTATACCTAACTGTAGCATTTGACAGGAGGATGGTTCAAGACACAGAGCTCCCTTAGGAGATGGTTTTCACAACTCCACTGGTTCACATTTCCAGCAGCATATATCTCCTGCACTGTGTCAACCACACTGGCAGCCAAAAGAAATTTACTACTAGTTGATCTATGCAGTTCAGAGATCAGGATTTTCACAAATTTTTCTTGGCTGCCAGCACAGTGCCCACAGCACAATCTATGCACTAACTAGAGTCCAAGTACATTACACTAGATACTGTATTTGCATCAGGTCCAAGAAGCTTTTACTTGGCAACCTACAAATGGTATGATACAAAGTGACAGGTTTGCATGTTTGTTTTCTTTTTATTGCCTGCAAACTTGAATAATTTTTGAATGCTGGACAGTTAACAAAAGCCCTCTGTGAATTCCTGAATTTGTGGGTTTGTTTTTCCAAAGATGCAGTTTTATGTATGCACAAGTTACAAATATTCCACATGTATGCAAGCACTCTGCACTAATATTCTGCTTACCTTTAAATGTCACTCTACACTAAAACCATTCATTACTTCTGTAATGGAGTTTCACTTGTTATTATCTACTGAATGTTCTTTGATGGAAGAACTGTTTTCTAAGAAATTCAGAATGTATGGTATAGTAGCTGCCTTGGTAAATTTGCTACAGAGGTAAAAAGCCCATGTATTTGACTTCTATTTCTCTTGCAGATATGATATGAAGATAAAAATATCAAATTACCACTACTGATCTGCCATGTTTATCTACAGAGAACTGAAACTTAGTTTTTGCCAAATATTTTCTCCTGCTGCAAGACACAGTTCTATGGTCACATTTTATCCAGTAATTGGTACATTATGTATCATGTCTAAGGTGCTTGAAAACTAAGCTCCCAAGAATTCCTTGTTTTCCCCAAGCTCTACTTCTACATTTTACCCCATTTTAAAAAGCTGCACTTGAGGCAAGTAGGTCAATCTTAAATTAATCTAGTTAAAAGTAGTGCACTCTCAATTTAAACTGGTATAACACTCCCTTAAATAGGTTTAGATGCACTCAGTAATTTCCCAGAAAAAAATATCTGCTTTAAAGATGTTTAAAGTAACTTAAGTGCATGTAGCCAGACAAATGTGAAATCAATTTTGATAAACCAATGCACTAAGGCTAATAAGAATGCCCTTTTCAGTTTTGGTACAGAAAGACAGGGCTAAAGAAAAGATTTTTCTGCAAGCTACCAGAAAATTTATAGAGACAGTACCTATCCCAGCCACTCCCTGGCAGTGACTTTGAATTTCATCACAGTAACTAGAAATATTGCCATCGAAGAAAATACTTGAAAAAGATTTTTGTTGAGGGTTTTAATAATACAATATCACTAAAGTACTGCCACTCTTAGGAAGAAGTCATTGTTCTTTTCTGGATCTAGTTACATCCTTCATTGTCCATCAAATTTTAATTCAAAAAATGATATATCAAAAATATATATCACCTAAATGGATTGGAGTCCTGGGAACAAGGAAACCTCTCTCTAGCCTCAAGTCTGGTATATTAAGATTTCTTCCTTTTCCTTTTTTCTTCATTTCTTTTTCTTTACAGTTGTTGACTTCAGAAGAAAATAATGATTTAAAGTTTTTCTTAATGTGTTGATTTTTCACATATTTATGTAACTTGATTTTCATTTCCTGTTTATTCCTTTCCATTTTTACATTTTTAAGTATACATTTTATGAAACATTCCCCTGTAATAATCCTAGCCATTCTGATTTGCTATTCCTGAACATTGTTTCTTCTTCTATCATAGTTGCCAAGTATTACCAGAATAACCTGAGTTTTAACTGGGACTGCCTAGGAGCCCAAGATACTCCATATGAAGTAAGCACCCTGTTCCAAATAATTTACAACCCTAAGGCTCTCATCTCATGCTGAAGTCTTGATAGGCATAAAGGAAATGGAGTCTACTGTACTTTACTGAAGAGGCCTACTCCCACAGAACAATTTCAAAAGTAGTTGTCTTAAAAGAACAAGAGGAAGATGACAGCTGACTGAAGGAAACCTACACACCAACACACACACTTTGTACAAAGTGTTTGAAGAATACAATTTCTCAACCATGCAAAAAACCCCCAAGCATATCTTATCCTCCAGTATCTCCCTCATTCCCTAGCAAAAGAACTTCTGTCCTGGTTTCCACTGCTTTCCTGTGATGGTAAGTCTCTTGTCATCTTCTTCTGGCCAAGACTTGTAGCATAACCCACAGCACTGTGGATGGAAATTCAGAGAAAAGATCTCAACAGCTCAGCTGGAGTTGAGGTACCAGCTGTACTCTGCTTACAGGGTATTATGAAAGCAAAGGAATATATCATTGTAGAAAGCCTGCAAGTATAAAATTGTATGACAGGAGATTTTTTCCTGAGTGACGACCCCATTAGTCTTTACTCCTACAAAAGCCTTGTTCATTCTTCAGAATGAAGGAGGAGCACAGATCTTTTCCCAGGACATGATTGATAAGATTACATGCCACTGAAGAGAGAACAAAGGAAAGCAGCAATGCACTGTGCTGATGATCTATTTCTATTGCAACTGTCCTTTCAGTCTAGAATATTATTAAACACAAGGAAAACACAAGAAAATCAACCACACATGATAAGAAATAAAATACCAAATCAACAAAACCGTGAATTATCCTGCAAGTTGGGATAAATTACTGTAGAAATTAACTATACTCAGAATACTGACTTTGTATATGATTCCTTATTTAGAATGAAAATTGTTTTAAAAAGGACAACAGTTTATGAAAGGATCTCAAGAAGTTGCCTGAGGTAGACTGAATGTAAATCATTTTCATTAGACTAGTACAATGTGGAGAATGAGGCTAAAACTTTTCAAGACAGTCTTATTTTTGCATTCTTGCTGCTAAGTAACCAAGTTGCTCTGTGTTTTAAAACCTCTGGAATACTAGAAGAGGAATCAGAGAAAATCAGCCCTTTGGGGCGAAAGTTAATTTAAAAATAAAAAAAAATCACCAATTTTTTTACTCATTCTACTGGATTTCAAATAATACGACTTGAAGGTGGCTATTGGACTATTGGAGCAATGAATCTTAAAAGAAAATGACTCTCACCTGGGAAAAATGACTCATAGCTAAGATCATAAATATATTTTTCAAACTTCTGCTTTTCAGTGCTCTGAGACTCAGCTCAAAATGCTATGAAGCCTAAGAGAGCTGTAAGTTTTTCTTTCCTGTCAATCCCAAATGGCATGCTTGCCTTCTTTTTCCACCTGGAAATTTTCTCCAGGCACAAAAAAAAAAAAAAATTCTGGATGATCCTTCAGGATTCCTAAACATAAACCAACACAGTAGGATAAACCTGGCCTACCTGATAACTGGAAGTCTCAAGTCCACAAGTCAGTTAAACAGGCAGTCTGCATATACAGATCAAATGTACATATTTTTCTATTTCTAGAGTTACAATGACAACAGACTTTTCTTTGGACAATAGCTATGACTACAATCTGCTGTTCATACCATTTCAAGAGTGAAACTAAGATTTGCCAAAATTCTTTAGAGAACTTGCATTGTTAAAATGTTTAACTATCATTTTTTTGCACAAATCTTCCAGTTTTGTACCGTAAATATTCCATTCTAACAGGGATTTGTGTCCCTCAAAAAAGGATATAAGCACACCAAAGTACATAACTTATTAAATGTGCAGAAAAAATTTCCAATGATACCTATTAAAACTTAATGATAAACCACCATAAGAACTTTTTCTTATAAAAGTTCAGTGTTCTAAGATACATAAAAGAATAGTTTTAGAGACAGTATCATTTTACTTTCACTTGATTTTTTTCTTCAAAGTTTCCTAAAATTCATTAATAGAAGAAATATCTTTTGAAAACTGCTGTACAAAACTCAACCTCAAAAGGCATATAAAGACATGAGTGCCCTTTTGCACTATAAAAATTATTTAAGTTAAAGGAGAATGAGATAGCCAGAAGTTTGCTTACTTTCATACGAAGTATGCATATGTGGAACTGCTCCAACAGAGTTATCACAATTTAAATTGATATCTTGACTTCAATGTACACATACTTGTAGATTTTCCCAAGTGCTTGAAGTAATAACTCCAAAACCACAAAACATTATGTGCAGTGTTGGTCCCCAACTGAGGCACATAAAAGCACCTAAATTTACCCTCACAGTGCTATGACTGCCTATGTGCCTGAACTGCACAAACAGAAGATTCCCACTGGTGCTCCTTGGAGCTAAAAGTGTGAAAAGGGCAAATATGAGCTGTGCAATAGCACAGGTTTTTGCTCCAGTAAGAATCTAGGGCTTGGTTCACAAGAAAAAACTTCTTGAACCCATTCCACAACTAGGAGCTTTCACAGTGGTTCTTGCTCACATTGCTCTTGCCTCAACTGACTCTGGCACAGCAGAAATATTGCACCACTGGCATAGTCACAATACTGTATTTATACTTTTGAAATATTAAATTAAAAGTTTGATGCAAACTCCAGGCTACAAATCCTGCTATATAAAAAGCTATGAATTTTACTTGGAAGATCCCAGGTGAGAAAGGGAAAGGAATTAGATAAATCCTCTTGCCATTCACAAACTCAGTGTAACATTAAAATACAACAGTTCCGCACTTCTTGTCATCTCTATCATCTTTCGTATGACAGAAACATCCTATTTGTGCATCTCTGCCTCTTCTTTGTGCGCCATTGTTTGCTGAAGAGACTCTCACAAACTCTGTGTAACAGGCTTAGAGAGATCTAATAGGACCACTGAAGCTGTTTGGAACCAAAACCTGTCACAGCATCAAACACAGAATATGTATACAGAAAAACTCTTCTTTGACACCATTCTGCAGAGATGCAAAGGCTAGCTTTAAATCGGGATTCCTAGATAAAGGTATTTAATCACATCAGCTTGGAGCTCAGCAAGAGCCAGATTATATTTCTGTGAAGAGTACCTTTGAAGAGTATATTTAATCTTGATTTGGAAAATTTCAGGTATGTTAACTGCAATATGCCATCAATTATTTGACTATGGCGAATGTAAAATTTGGACTTGTTGGAATCAACAATTCCAAAAGACATTCAAAAGTTCTTAGGAAACACTAATTCTACTCTTGGAACGATATCTTTAAGACCTGCCTTTAAATGCTGCCACCACGTCATCATAAATAAAAACTGAAGACTAGTTTCTATGTACATTGATATGCACTCTATTGGTGGGTAGCCACAGTTGTTCTTAACCTCTCTTATATCACTGCCAGAGAATATTCCACATTTTCCCTAAACCTAAATAAAATCAATATGGCAATAGATGTCAAAATGAAAGTAGTTTATGTAAACGTTCAGCAGTATAATGTTTGAATGAATACAAATGTTCCTAACAAGAATTTGATGTTTTTCAAGAAAAATATGTTTTCATACTGCATTACATTTAGACAGATACTCTTCTGCCTCAGATCCAGAGATACCAATCAACTGAAGATATGTCTATAGTAATGTGAACTTAGGAAAGAAAACTATGTGACTTAAGGGACAGAGTAGCATGGCAGTAGTTCCCTTAGCTAAAAATTCATGCCATTTATTTATTTTGTTTAAACTTAAATCTTCTCTTACCATCGTGATTGGGATTTCCCAAAGTCCATGGCTCATCTGAGTCAAAATGAGTGTCTCCCCCAATTCCTGGTCCAGGGAAATATGCATGAGCCAAAAATCCTCCCTCCCCATCAAAGGGAGAACTGTCTCCATGAAAACCTGATGCAAAAATGATAGTAATATCCACGTCTCTCTTGCCATTTTCTAATTCAATATAAGGAACTTCTTCAAATGTTAAGGGAGTTACATTCTGCCACACATCGAAGGCACGGCGAATGGCTTTACGAGTTTCGGCATCACCGACTTTTGGAGTGACGTTCTTTATGCTGAAAGAAACGGAGAAACATTACACAGATTAAATTTAACAGAGTGGTGACACTGCTAACGTACATTCTCCCCTAATTATTATAAGTTCTGTGCTTCTAATAAAATGTGCTAGTCTGCATTATTTGCTTTTTGAACAAGACGGTGCAAAATTATGGTGTCAATCTGCATAGCCCTTTATGTTAGAACTTATTCTATGTTAGCTAGCTTACTCCAGAAATACAAAAATCTTATTTTTAGAAGATTAAAAACATTTTTAAATGAAAAATTCTTAACAGTGGTATAACCAGATTAATCTACCACTGACTGTTTACCTCCTGAACCACAACTAGAATCCATCACAGCTAAAGAATGGCATGTCCTTTCTGATCAAAAGAAAAATGTTTTAAGTTAAATGAAATTTTCATTTCTTAGTGAGTTTGTTAACAAAAGCAGAGCTCCATACTGTGACCACCAACCAGTATACACAAAGCCTTGTTGCATTTGTTACTGGATAGATAATTTCTTTTTAGAAACAAAGCCTTTTGACTTCAATACAGGCTAAGAGGTCTTTTTATGATCTGATTATATCTATAAATATTTTATAAAACTGTATAATACACCAGACAAATAATTTTATTGAAGAATTATGTGGTAATACAGAAATATGTATTTAAACAGAAATTTCAGTCTCCATTACTTCCTTAAATGACACACATAAGAGAAAGGCAAAAACGCATCTGAACTGAAGCTAATTTTACTGGTATGGTTATTTCTAAATTATAGTGGAATCATCTTTAAAAAAAAAATCTTTTTTATTTCCATTATGGAATTCAAGAAGAGAATGTCAATAATCAACTTCAGACGTATCCAATTTTCTCCATCGTTTGCACTCTGCATGCTGCCAGCAAAAACTCTGTTGGGTTTATGTCTGTTTGAAATTGATGCAATCAGATGCTCTTTGTTCATTTGACATGTGCTTGCCTGAATGTCCAGCAAAAATTGCAGAAATTACATAGAGTATATGTAAGATTTGTGTAGATTTACACAGAATGGAATGCTAAAGGAGAACATTTATACTTTTGTGAATAAACCTTAAATGATTGATTTGTTTGGTGCATTCCATGTGCCTAATCGTATGGAATTTATATTTATATAAATGGGAACAAATATTTCAAGTCTAATTTTAGTGATTTTACTTCACTTATACAGCATCTTGTTCATAGGCTCATGTAGAAAACATAAAGTTACCTATTTTGACTTCCATTCAAAAATACTATTGTATTGAGTCCAGTAATGCTAGCCTAACCAAAGCATTATTTCTTTTTAGTTTGTGCTAATGTTCCAAAGAGATATCAACATGGATTATAAAATAGTACAATACAGAGGATCCCCTGCTTTCCTTGACCTTTTGCTCCAAAGATGATTTAACCAATCATTACATACTTGTGCCTATTCTCTTTTTTGCCCAGCTTGTAACATAAGTTCTTATTCTGCCTTTCTCTTTCACACACACGAGCTTTGAGAACACTTTTCCTCCTGATAAAAAGACATTTTAAAAACACTTCTGCACTGCAAAGTCATTACCTTTTTGTTGTCTCTAAGAAATTAAAAGTTCAAACAGTTTAAATCTCTAGTTATAAAACATTTTCTCCAGTCTATTAAATATTTTCTGTGATTTTTGTTGAACTTACTCCAATTTTTCAATGTTCTTTTACAATTGACTCTGTCAGAACTACAAAGTACTGCTGTACAGATCTCACTGTCAGAGAGAAGTCCTATAGTCTCTAGGCATGACCTTAACCTACATGATGTAAACACCATGTGATTTAAAGTGCTCTGTATGATGCCTTTTCATAATTATTTGCTCATCAGTAATTTCATGATCAGTGTTGCATTGCTTTTCATGCGATTAAAAAAAATATTGGACATGCTGGACCAACTATCTGTCCTTACCGAATTCCACTCTGAAAGCTCCCTCCTTTGTGAACTGCTTTTTTTGAGATGTTTTAATTAGCAAGTTCATAAACTTGCTAAGTTCAAAATGTGCCCCTTGAGAAAGTACAGCATTTTACAACCTAACTGTCATGTGACACTAAGTCAAAACACACCACGATGGCACACTGATACTGCCATGACCAAAAACATAACAGTTCACCTGTTGCTACACTAAGAACATCACTTATAAGGCTGGCAAATGGGCTGTTAGTCAATCCTGCCATGTGCTCTCTAAGGCACATGTATTGCCTTAAGCACAGTTCACTGAAGGATTAAAGCCTCTGTTATTTGTTATGTATAGCGAATACAGCAAATTAATCAACAGGTTTCTCATAGAAAACAGAGTATGTCTAGCAAAACTGAAATATTGATGCAGGTAAAGTTCATTTGAATTTTTTTTTTATTTAGGAATCTTAGTAACTGGTCAAAGTCACACTTTGGTCTTAAGTAAACAGAACAAAAGGATAGTCTTATACTGTTATATGTGAAATGAGGAAATGTATAAAAACATATCAGAGTTTTGTATTGATGTTAAATTGATTAATAAATTGGTCTAAAAGGGTTTGTCTCACACTTTAAAACTTATCGGTTTATATTTTCTTCCATTTTCAGTGCACAGAATTAAGTGTTAGTCATTGATTACAAATGAAAAATTGAGCTGTTGTGCCAGTTTCACACACACAAACTAGAGCAGACTACCTGCAATAGAAGACATTTTCTATGGGATTCATCTATTGAATTACTTTTGAAATAGCATCCTACATCTCAAGATTCATTGTAAAGCAATATTTTTCAAAGCATACTTTCTGTATTAAAAGTAGAGAGATTTCTGGCTTCCAAACCAACATTCTGGAGTGGGCAACACTGCACTGAAAAATGTTGCTTCTAAAATCAGTAGTTATTCCAACAAAAGGATATTTCCAGAGAATAACCATCCAGTTTAGTGATGGTGTTGATCGTACAACCTCCAAAGGGGAAGTAAAGTAAGATCAATCTATACAGACAGTCCATCAGAGATACCAGGGTTCATCTTTTAAAAGTCTTCAGTTTAACCTATCACTGCAATAGAAATTAAAGTCTCATATGTCCCCTTTTCCTACTACATTTAGCTCTGCATCTTAAAGCCAGCAGTCACCTGAAATAGCTGTAACTGTGTCCTAATCTCTTAAACTTAGTGATCATTTCATGGAAAAGAGATTCAAATGAGAGAAAGATTCAAAGCTGACCTTGACCAGACTGGCAGTGCAACTTTATAAAGAGGTTGAAGAACAAAAAATTCTTTTCAAAGGGAAAGTATTTTAGTAGACAAAAGATGATACTTAAGATGAAACATTTATGTAATTTTTTACAAACTAATAGATGGAGTGATACTTAGCATAAATATTGAGAGCTGTTGTTCATAAAGAATCACAGCCATGTATAAATTGATTACACTTTTTTTGTGGTTACTATTGCTATTTTTGCATGGCTTTCAACCTGATAGTTGCTTTAGGCATTATAGCTTTACCACTGATATGTCTTTACCACTGATATGCAACCTTCACACTGATATTCTATTTCTACAGATGCCTGAAGAATCTTGTTTTGCAGAGTGTTATTCTGAAATTTTGAGTCCTATTGATTTTAGAAAGGCTTTGGGTTTTCCTTCCCTTCCCTAGCCTTCTCCAAAATATCCTAAAAAAAAAAAAAAAAAAGTACTGCATGCCTCAGTGACACATTTTTGGCTGCAACATAAGCCTTGCAAGACTGTCAGGATATATCTCACTTGACTGTGTAAAATCAGTCATCTGAAATTTAAATACAGTACATTAAATAGTACATATTTGCCATTAAATTTCACTATTTCCTTTTTTCCTTGCTGAGCTGTCATTAGGACAGCCTATTATATTTTTATGTAAATTGGTACAATTCTGTATATAAAATCAAACCTTCTGACCCAAGCTAGATCCAAGAGGCAAGGCTAAACAAAGCTCAAAATGCATAAAGCTTATTATTACTCCTTTTTATTACTTTGATACTTCTACTCTCCACTGAATATAGTAAATACTGGTTTTAAATTGGTTCTATGCTCCTTAGCCCATCAAATCCAGAGTACAAGATGAGCCATATCTTGCTACCTTGTTGTACTGATTAGACTGGATACTGATGAGTGGTTTCAGAATTATTAGGTAATATATATGTGAGATGATATTTTAATTTTTTTCAGAACAGAAGTATATAAATCAAATATTAATGAGAAAAACATTTCTACAATGCCATTTCTCTCAAACATTCCAAGATTTTCTTGGAGGAAAATCACATATTAGAAGCCCCATTCTAAAGAAGTAAAGGGCACACAAGATGAAAAAAAGAGGAAATTCAACTGACTAGGTGGGAAAATGTAGTTCAAAATCTGTTTGAAGTCAGCTATAGATCTGACTACAGTTAAAGCAAAATGAATTGAAACATACCATAAACTTGAATAACTGTGTTTTTTTTATTCCACTGTTTGTTTTATTGAAATTAAGAGATTACCTCCGGTCAAAGACATATTTCACTTTGTGTCATCATTTCCCTAGAAATACTTTCTATCAAATTGCTTCATTAATCTCTCACTGATATGGGTTTTACATACTTATACTGTTTACAAGGTTTATTGGCATGAACTATACCAGGCAGAAAAGATACCGTGAGCTGTGTAACTTCATTAGAAACAGAAATTCTAACAAATACCCTATACACCAGTCCAAATAAGCAGAAAGCTGCATTCCTTGAGGGAAAGAAAGTATAATTAATGCAGCACAATGTCCATTCCACACTGATATTCCCAATACTGGAAATCTGCATTTCAGTACTCACTGTGCACACATTGTTTTCTAAGAATAAATATCACTTAAGTCCAAAGTTTAATATGTGGTAGAAAGGACATAATTAATGTTCAAAGTGTAATATGTGGCAAAAAAAGACATAATTAATGTAAATTATAATTATAATTTTAAGTTGCTTCTTTGAAGCTCTATCTTGAAAATTTACTTGTTGAAAATATGGAAAAGTTCTAGGGTGGTGGGGGCGTGGCGAGCTTGCTTTTGATGATGTTTGTTGTGGGGTTTTGGTTTTCATTTCCAGAAAATTGTAAGATGTAGCACACACTGAAATGAGGGAGAAGTCGCCCCTCCTGTGGGGGAATTACCAAACTTGCTTAGCAGGCACACTTCAAGCTGCAGAGTTCGACTGGCCAGGAAGACACGGAAGGAAGATGGAAACCCTTCATATAACCCAGGTAGGTTATAGAAAGACTGAGAAGTGGCACTGAGAGAAATGGAGCAGATAAGTGACACTACAGATACGGTTAACATTTTAGAAAATAAAGCAAGTTAAAGTATCATTCATTTAACAACTATTAAGCCTGAAACAGCGAATTGGTGAGGAGAAGCATGTAAAGAATTTCAGTTTGGTGGGATTTTTGTTTTGGGGTTTTTTGTGTGTGTTTGTTTGTTTGTTTGTTTGGGGGTTGTTGTTTGGTTGGTTGGGTTTTTTCTTTATTTGCTTTGAGTTACTTTCTAATTCAGAAAGATCAATATTATATTTTTTTATTCTAATCAAATTTTGGATTTCTACTTGAAATGTCTTTTGGACTGTAATTCACTGCAAAAAATACAGACTTATTCACTTCCAAGCTCTGGTTGACTGGAGGTCTTGTCAAAGTGAGAGAGCGAACATTTTAGAAGAGGGAAGGCAGGAGGTAAGGAACAGCTATAAATTCTGGAAAGTGAGAAAGATTACTAGATAGTTACCACTTAGTTTAATACTGGGCACCCTTGTTTGTTATTTTGATGAAGGCCCTAGGTGACAGTACAGAAGATATGTAAGTGGCAGNAGTTAAAGCAAAATGAATTGAAACATACCATAAACTTGAATAACTGTGTTTTTTTTATTCCACTGTTTGTTTTATTGAAATTAAGAGATTACCTCCGGTCAAAGACATATTTCACTTTGTGTCATCATTTCCCTAGAAATACTTTCTATCAAATTGCTTCATTAATCTCTCACTGATATGGGTTTTACATACTTATACTGTTTACAAGGTTTATTGGCATGAACTATACCAGGCAGAAAAGATACCGTGAGCTGTGTAACTTCATTAGAAACAGAAATTCTAACAAATACCCTATACACCAGTCCAAATAAGCAGAAAGCTGCATTCCTTGAGGGAAAGAAAGTATAATTAATGCAGCACAATGTCCATTCCACACTGATATTCCCAATACTGGAAATCTGCATTTCAGTACTCACTGTGCACACATTGTTTTCTAAGAATAAATATCACTTAAGTCCAAAGTTTAATATGTGGTAGAAAGGACATAATTAATGTTCAAAGTGTAATATGTGGCAAAAAAAGACATAATTAATGTAAATTATAATTATAATTTTAAGTTGCTTCTTTGAAGCTCTATCTTGAAAATTTACTTGTTGAAAATATGGAAAAGTTCTAGGGTGGTGGGGGCGTGGCGAGCTTGCTTTTGATGATGTTTGTTGTGGGGTTTTGGTTTTCATTTCCAGAAAATTGTAAGATGTAGCACACACTGAAATGAGGGAGAAGTCGCCCCTCCTGTGGGGGAATTACCAAACTTGCTTAGCAGGCACACTTCAAGCTGCAAAGTTCAACTGGCCAGGAAGACACGGAAGGAAGATGGAAACCCTTCATATAACCCAGGTAGGTTATAGAAAGACTGAGAAGTGGCACTGAGAGAAATGGAGCAGATAAGTGACACTACAGATACGGTTAACATTTTAGAAAATAAAGCAAGTTAAAGTATCATTCATTTAACAACTATTAAGCCTGAAACAGCGAATTGGTGAGGAGAAGCATGTAAAGAATTTCAGTTTGGTGGGATTTTTGTTTTGGGGTTTTTTGTGTGTGTTTGTTTGTTTGTTTGTTTGGGGGTTGTTGTTTGGTTGGTTGGGTTTTTTCTTTATTTGCTTTGAGTTACTTTCTAATTCAGAAAGATCAATATTATATTTTTTTATTCTAATCAAATTTTGGGTTTCTACTTGAAATGTCTTTTGGACTGTAATTCACTGCAAAAAATACAGACTTATTCACTTCCAAGCTCTGGTTGACTGGAGGTCTTGTCAAAGTGAGAGAGCGAACATTTTAGAAGAGGGAAGGCAGGAGGTAAGGAACAGCTATAAATTCTGGAAAGTGAGAAAGATTACTAGATAGTTGCCACTTAGTTTAATACTGGACACCCTTGTTTGTTATTTTGATGAAGGCCCTAGGTGACAGTACAGAAGATATGTAAGTGGCAGGATTTAGACTGCTGTAAAAAATTCTGTAATGAAATAGAGAATCAGACTCTGCAAAAACCAGAGGGATAGAAAACCACACATATTGGTAGATGGTTATGCACACCTTCTCATAAATGTACACACGGTATATTTAAATCTGAAATGCAGAAAATGTAAAGTGCTGCAGATGGGCATTCTTATTCAAACCAACATTTACATTAATAATAAAGGATTCCAGGCAACCTACCAACCTCAAGGCAGTCAGTTATCTATTGTTTGATATTATATCAGCGTGTAATGTCTTAAGTAGAATTCTCCAATTCAGTCATAAGCCAAGGAGTAACTAATGAAACTATTGTTTCACCATGGAATGAAAAGCAGTCTAGAGCTTATGAACTCAAAATTTAATACTTGCATGGGTTCATGAATAATGGCACCAATTAAAGAATTTGAAAACTATTTTATCCCTCAGAACTTACCCCTGTTAGGTATTACAGGAATCCATGATGAGGCTGAATAAATTTTCCAACAGGCTGTATTGGAATCCTTGGTTTGCTGACAAATTATGGATTTCGTATTATATACGTGACACTTTCTTTGGTTGACAGAGCTCTAGCAAGTGCATCTTGAAAGTTTCCATCTAACTTTCACCCGTAAAGCTCAGTTTTGACAGTAGGCACACTGTGCAAACTATTACTAAAGAGTTACACAGATATACTGCCCCGGACACATCCCTATGTCCATCATCATGTAGGAAAAAAAATGTTTGGGTCAGTGACTAATCAAATTATAATCAAATTAATTTGTACTTAGCACACACCCATAGGCACCTACATTTTGCAGAGACTGACTCCTTTCAATAACCTATTTTACATATCTAAATTAGAGCTCTGAGTTTCATTACAACACTCTTAGCTTCAGAGTAATGTTCCCTCTGAAGTTGCCAAGAGTTCAAAGGTAAGGTTAAAGACATACTACGTGTTCAATCAATCTTCAGAGAATTTACCAGCTACTAAATGCATGCAATTTCAATCCAAGGAAAAAACTTGGATCTTATGTAGCACATACATACTTGTAAGAGGAATCCAAATTANTCTCTTCTTTTCCAATTATTTTCCCTTTTTTTCCATTCATTTCCCCTTTTCTATTGATTTTTATGGATTAACTGCTCTCAAAACCCAACAACTACAAGAAATTCAACAATTAAGGCTGAAATCCCAGACCAAAAAACCAAGGAAAAAAAACGGAATTCAGGGAAAAGCGGAAATTCTCACCCCCAAAAAATTCCACCTGCCCCCCAAAATCCATATTTTTTGAGCTTAAAAAGATATTTTAACATATATTAATATATTAATAATAAACTTCTCAAAGTATTGAAAAATATTTAGCAATCTATATTTACTTTACATTAAAAGTCATCATTATTAGTGACATTTATACACCTATATGAATATCTTTAATACCTGTAAGTGATATGCTTGTGTTGCCATTTCTGTCCTGTTAAAGCGTAGCGCTTCCGACGAATGTTAAATTTGGAGTTACCTCTTGTTTGGTCAGGCACACCACATCGAGGCTTCTTCATCCAGCTGCAAGAAAAATATAAACATATAACATATAAACTAATATATTTTTTTCAAGATATTGAAACCGCTAACTTTAAGATATTATCAAGTTATTCAACTCTCTTTCCACAGATAGGTAATATATATATTGCAAATGTAAGCTGCTATTAATCTCCTAGTGGATATATCTAACTCAAGAATTCTGCTTAATAATATTTAATTATCAAAATATTTATTACTACGATTATTATTATTATTAGCACTAATATTTAATACTCAAAAATCAAACTGAAAATGTCTAAATCACAAACAACAAAAATTACAATAACAACAGCACCAGACTTTCTACAGAAGTGCTGTATATTTTACAGTGGTCTTCAATATTTCAATGTTTTCCATTCTTTAAAAAAATTTAAATTTGCCAGTATTCAAAATATGTCATAATTAAGATGATAACTAATTCAAAAGCTTAAATTGAACAGCAGTATCATTGAACTGTTTCTCACTTGTATTGTTAGGCACTATATAATTTAAACAAAACTCAGCTGAAGTTATTATTTTATATGAGCTGATATCTGCAGAACAATTTACCATCAGGAAGAGAGTAAATTAATTCACTGCATAAGAAAAAGACAAATCTCCTTTGTTACTTTTCCAGTTCATTGGACTCTATTTCTATCATGCCAAATAATTACTTATATAAAAGCTAGTTTTCCAACGGTATTTACCAGAAGTGTAGTCATACCCTGTATTCAGGCTCGCATGAATGAATTTCTGGCTGTCAAAGCAGCATTGTTTCATAAATAAATGTACACACAGCAGCTACATGTATGTATGATTGGATGACAGGAAAGTAATTTGAAATGTCATTCCAGAATGTAGATTCTTTTGAAACATGCACAGGTAATAAAAAACTTTTTTAAAAAGCAGACAGTTAAGCATCCTTAATCTCTTCCAGTAGATACTCTTGGTTCAATACATGTAAAATGAAGAAACCATCTAGTTTTGACCAAAAGAAAAATAGAATATTTGCAGTACAAAGGAGATGAGACACAGAGAGAGAGTATAAAACTATACACAACGTAATGAATCACAGAAGCACAGAGTCATAGAATGGTTTGGTTTGGAAGGAACCTTAAAGATCATCTAGTCCAATGCCCCTGCCATGGGGAAGGACACCTTCCACTAAGCCAAATTGCTCAAAGCCCCATCCAACCTGGCCTTGAACACTTCCAGGGATGCGGTATTCACAACGTCTCTGGGCAACCCATTCCAGTGCCTCACCATGCTCACAGTAAACAATTTTTTCCTTGTATATAATCTAAATACACCTTCTTTAAGTTTAAAACCATCCCCACCTATATATCATTACATGCCCTTGTAAAATAAAAACATTGCATTGTAAACTTTACACCTGGTAATACAAGACAGACCATACTGAATGTATTTTTTAGAGATGAGCTAATCCAGTCAAAATCAGCCTCACTTATTTTCATAAATGTATATAAAAGTACAGTTAGATTTGTAACACTTCATAAAAACTGTAGGTACGGATATATACCAAACTATTTTTCAAATGCACAAGTAGGTGTTAAGCTTACCAGCCTGTGGGAAAGTCCAACGTTTTATTGATCATACCAAGATGGCACTGCCCCCCACTTGCTCTGATAAGGACTATAGAAGTGCCTACAAAAGTTCTGATGGGTGACAAATCCATTGAGTAGTATAAGTGTGGAAAACAGAACTCATTAATTGGACTGTCTAAACTGAAGACAGAGAGTTCATAGTTACCTGTTTCAAATAAGAAACTTAGAATAATTTGCTCTAATTTCTGGTCAGAATAGATATGAATGGCACATAAAACAGCTGATTATTATTTATATTTGCAAGTAAGAAAATCTTCTTTCCCCAGTTCCTGCAAAGACCATACTACAAAAATTTATTAAACTTTACCCCACCAGTATTTGCTGAAACACCCTGCAACTTTACTTTAGGTTCCTCTGATTTTTTTTAAATGAAGTTTAACAGTTCAACAAAGTAGACATTAAGGATTTTTGGAATGAAATATTATTGAAAAGTTTAAGATGTTCTAATAATAAAAGAAAAAATGAAGGAAAGCAGCAGACTCAGTAGCAGACCAAAGGGCAGTTATATTCTTCTTAGTAAAATGAGATATTTACACTTCAGCAAATGAGATTAAAATCGTCTCAGACCTTCAAAAACATTTAGACACATTGTCAGTAATACTTTTTCACAGTGCATGTTAGAACAGTATGCAGCATTTTAATGGCAGGGTATATCTAAATTATGCTGTTGAAACTGCACACACACATTGCAGAAAAAGACATAAATGTAACAAAAGATCAGTGTTCTCAACTTAAGGTGATATCACTACATCAAGAGTAAGAGGCAAGGAATAAAGCAAAAGCAAATAACTATTATATTTCTTTAGAAACACTGTAGTACAATACTGTACATAATATATAATATATTACTTACAGTTGTATCGTTTCAAAGGCAATGACTTTAAAGCCATTAAACCAGGCCTCCCCCACAAAAAAAAGTTTACATTATTTAGTTTAACTGATGAAGACCTATTTTAATAACAGAGTTTGTTCACTGGCAAGCTAGGGGCAGATAAGAGTAAATACTCCAAGTTGTGAATTTAAAAATTAATCTTCAAAGCTATTATTGAAATAATCTCTCAAGTTACGTCAAAAGATTCAATAATCTTACAGAAAATAATGTTAACATAAAATCTTTTACACTTAAGAATTCATACCAAAAGTCAAGAACAATAGGTAACACTGACTGGAAAGTCAACATTGTATTATCTTACTAGAACTACTGACAATCCATTTTTAACAAAACAAAACATAGCCCAAAATAACATGTTAAGAAATTTAAATAGACACAATTTGTTCTTGCATTGATTTTGAAGTAGTATGTACCTATTAAGAACATTATGCTTGTATCTTTGTTGGTTTGGACAGGCAGGGGATGTTCCAAGTTGTCATGCTGTCTGGCCCACTAATATTCTTACAGTTTTTATATGAAGTCTGGGACTGTGGTCCACAAAATGCAAATCCAAACATAAATCAAATGGAAATCATTGCACAAGTTGTTCGCTGTCTTTCAGGAAATTATCTTTATGTAGAATTTAAGGAGATAATGCAATTTGCAGCTGAAGAGTTTGACCATCACCAAATCTATCACCTAGATCTTAGCGGAGCTAAGTTTAGTGTTTAGAATTTTAAACAAAACTATGGTATGACTAATTTTCTACCACAGAAATGAGGCAAAATGTTAACAACTTCAGGCACATAAATTTTCCTTTTATTTTTTTAATATGTTAAAATATTTTTTAAACAGTAATTGTTCTCACACTTGCTGGGAAGAAGATTTCTGTCAGTAGCAATCATTAATGCTCATGACATTTGTCATACTTAGTACATAATATGGTCTTCCATTCGGGGTGGGGATTGACAACAAAACCATTGATTTCTATTTTCTTCCAAATTTAGCTTCTTTTAACATAATATGATTGAGGTCTTCCATGTTCTTGATTGCTTGTTGGAATTTAATTAATTTTTTTAAATGTCTTTTCAAAATATTTTTGATGTGTTTTGAAAGGTGTTTCATTTTAAAAGGGTGCATATAGGTAATGACTTTGCCTTGCTTTCATCTGTTTGTTTTTGAACTTGCAAAAATCTTTTATGCAGCAGCCCCTCAAAATTAATATTTTATCAGTACTCAATAAAGAGCCTTAATTGTGACTAATGTTCTCTATCTTTACACTGTGTCACATCAAACTCCTCTCTTAGCTCCATGAGTTTGAATTGTGAGGAGCTATATACGTCTGGAAAATTTAAATGTTTTAGTCTCACGGAAAATCTGGAAGATTAAAAGAAAAATAAGCAGCAAAACTGGATGCTTTTTCAGTAGAATGAAAGATGAAACTGAACTTCTACCTCATAAGCCTTCAGGAAAAACAATTGGTCTAAAACAGAATCAAAACATTAAAAAGTCTACCTTTGCCTCACCTCATTTAGCCCTTATCAAAATTGCCGCTCAGGTGGCACAATGGTTTTGTTGTTGGGTTTTGGGGGTTATTTTGGGCAGAGTTATAGCAAAAAAGGAAAATAAAAGGGAGGGTTTAACTTGACTTATTGCAAGTTAACTTAGTGTCTGGAAAACTACAGACATTTATTTAAGAAAACTATTGAATTATACCCCTACATTTCTCATGAGGAGAGATAGGTATGTTTTCTAAACATCTTTACTTTTCCCTACTGTTGCCTACTACAGGACTTTACTGACATTTGCCAAGTAATAGTAAATAAAGAGTGATGTAAGATATTGTATTTCAGCCCTGTTACTGATGATGATTTCTCTTCAAGGTTTCTCATTGGATATTTCTTGTACAAAAACATTTCCTTGGAAAATAAAACACTGGATCAATTTCAACAGCTCAGAATTTACTCTGACTGAAAGTTAACATATAAACAGCAGAGAGTGTACACAAATATCTTAAGTATGAATCCTGAAGTAAACTTGGTTAGAAGTTCTAAACATTAAAATAAGCATATTTGACACTTATATGTAAAGGGTGACACTAGAATATAATGAATTCTTTATTATTGCTCACATTTAGTCAGTATCCTATACACAATCATTCCATCTGTATACCAAGAAGTTTGCAATGAACCCCTTTAAACTGCAAAACAAGTTTTGGAAATAAACATGCATAGCAGCTTTAAGAAAAGACAAAAACTACTTTTTCTACTTAGTATGTTTGGTTTAGGGATGTGGAAGACCAGGATGGCAACAGTGGCTCCAGTTTCAGAAGTGTCCTTTTCCATGAATCATTGATTTTGTTAAATGAACCACAGAAAATACTGTGGCACTCCATGAAAACATTAGAGAGTATTTTCATTGGGTTTGCCATTGCCATGGTACTTGTATTCAGAACGTCTCCAATATTTTCATGCCAATATAACGGTATTTCTTTCTATCACTCACTTTTCCTTATCCCCAGAAATAAGTATGCATCATGGTTTTCAAGACACTTGAGAAAAAATTAAAAATATAACAAAAACAAATGCATGCTGAGTAGTAGGGGAAAGATGAATACTGCCCATATTTATGCATACCAAAATACTCATTGAGGGATTATCTTTTTTCAGAGAGCACTTTTGACAATGATGATGCTGCAGGACAATATTTCTTTGTTAATAACCCCAAAATTGGTTCCTATCAAGTTATTACTATAACTCTTTTAATTGTTTGTCCTTCTGAAGACAAAGAGACACATCATAATCTCTTCTCAAGATGTGTAAGAGGAGGTAAATCCTCATGTACAAGATGAGAACATATATTTTTATGAGGTTCCTGCTGTACTCCTTATTTATTAATGTCAGCATTGTTAGTGATTATAACATATTAATTCCAGAGAAACAAATGGTAAACTGTCATATATTTCTGGCCAAAAGAGTATATATACTTCCTGTGCAGATGAAAAAGAAAATTACTCCAAACATTTACAAAATAATGCCATAAATGAACAATTGAAAAAATATTTACCCTTTGTTATATACTCATACCTCCCAAGAATATTTTGTGATGTGAACTAATGGTTTCAGTTTAGTTTAAAATGAGTTTTTTGTTTTATTTTTTTCTCAACACCAATGTGAGTGTGACAAGTCTGTAAAAATCAGATCTGTTCCTAATTCAACTCAAGTTAATGCAACTCCGAAATGTAAGTAAATGCAGCACTCATCCAGTATGAATTATATGTACCTAAGAATTGCAACACATTAATATATCTTTCTGCGTAGAAGAAAATCATATATCAAAAGGTCTGGAAGACTCCTTATCTACTAGTTTATAAAATTAATGGTTTGGACTGCTTAACAGATGGATTTCTTCATCACTTATATAGCAAAAGAAGTGAAAACAACCTTGTTTACCAAAATGTGTACTTAGCAAATCTAAACCACTTCCGTTTGAAATTAAGGTTTTGGGTTGGTTTGGGGTTTTTCAATTCTCTAGCTGATACTCTAAACTAAGAGATGTCCTCTGCTTTTCCTTAGGCTACCGCTTCCTATCTTCTCTGTACTGCTGTGAACAGACTATTTTACTTTTAGTGAAATATATTGACTCTTGCAAAGCTGCTATTAACGTGCCTTTACAAGGGTACTCATGACTGGTATAGGAGCACCCTCCCTCAAATATGGATCACTGAAGCTGTACAACGAGCCCAGTCTCTTCACCCTGCAGACTGGACCATGAACATACTTTTGAGCATGGCTCTCTCAGAAGGTGTCTACTGCTATTGCAATGCATGTTCTAAGGTCCTTTAAATTCCTGAACTGAAGGATGTGTGATCAACTCACCTCCCCTTAGGGCAGCCACAAAATCTGCTTTGCTTTATTGCTTTTCAATGCAATAGGGTATGTGTCAGTGGAATAAAATGATTTTTCCAGTCCTGCTAGCATTTTGTGTAGTCTCTTCCCTAATCTCTAAATGATAGAAAAATCATTAATGTTAGCTACTTTACGATAAAATCATAACAAAAGATGACATATCAGGTTGGGGTAGTAAATAGGAATAAAGGAGGACATTTTTTCCTCCCAAATAAGCATTTTAGAGTAGTAGGAACATATTTCAATGAAGTAAATGTTGGATATGTAGTGCCAGTACTGTTGAGTTATTGCTTTGTTTTCAAGCAAAGTTACTTTTTCTAATGTGACAAGATAATCTTTGTAGTAATTTAACTGAAATGACTGCAACAAGCACATCAAATCATAAAATCAGAGAATCATAGAATAGTTTAGGTTGGAAAAGACCTCTAAGATCATTGATTCCAACCATTAGCAAGGCAGCGCCAAATCCATCAGGAAACCATAGCCCTAGGTACCACAACTACACTTTGCTGGGCAGCCTGTTCTAATGCTTAATAACCCTTTTGCGGAAGAAATACTTCCTAATATCCAGTCAAAACCTCCCCTGATGCAACTTGAGGCCATTTCCTTTTGTGCTGCCCCTTGTTACCTGAGAGAAGAGACCAACCCCACTGCCCTACAACCTCTCTCCAGATAGTTGTAGAGAGTGATAAGGTCCCCCATAAGCCTCTCTTTCTTCAGATTAAATAACCCCAATTCCCAGAGCCACTTCGCATAACACTTGTGTTGCAGACCCTTCCCCAACTGTGTTGCCCTTCTCTGGACACACTCCAGCACCTCAATATCTTTATTCCAGTTAAGGGTCCAAGACTGAACACAGGATTCAAGATGTGGCCTCCAGTGTATAGTACAGAGGGATGATCATTTCTCTGATCCTGCGGTCTTAATCCCATTTTTGGGATTATGTATCCCATAAAGATACATTTTCTTTATTGCGTACCAATGTTTTTTGGNGTATAGTACAGAGGGATGATCATTGCTCTGATCCTGCTGTCTTAATCCCAGATACATTTTCTTTATTGTGTACCAATTTTTTTTTTTTTTTTAACTTTCCTGGCACAATTTTAAAATTTGGCATAATATAGAGTGTTTGAAAGTGTCCTTTAATAGCTCTGTTTCACAAAGTTTCTCTGTGCCCATTTGGTCACTAAAATCAGACCTTGCCAGGCAGACACAACTACAGAATTGCAAAGTAAATTTTCATTTACTCCATGTTAAAATTACAACACCTGGTCTTTTGTTACTGGAAATCACTAAACAAATGGGCCAGTGGAGTCTGCCAATTTTTTTTTTTTCAATGAGAATAAAGAAAATTACACTAAAGATATTCTAGTAAGAAAATATGACTTCAACTGTGAAACAGTTTCTGAATTCTTGCCTGTTTCAAATAGATTTCTCCACTTTCACATTGATAACCTTTTGGCCCTTTCTTTAGGCAATCTGTAACATCTTGTTTACAGTCATGTGCCCAAAGTCAGACAGCAGTTAGGCAGAGGACTACCTGCTACCATAAAATACAGAAGATGCAGAAAATAAAAAGGCAAGGACAGAGAGAAACAATTTAACTCCCCATCTGAAGCTGCAACACTATTTGGATACCCCGGTTACACTGCTACACGTGTTAAAAAGGTTTCCCAATTCTATTTTACCCTGCTTGAAACAGAAAAGTCAAGAGCAGTTCAGTACTGGTTACTTACTCAATTGTGTTCCTGTCCACTTTTCCTGTCATATTAATGCCATAGAACTGCTGCATGGCAGCTATAGCTGATTGCATGGTTTCTGCAGAGCGCAACACCGACATTCGGGGGTCAGTTGGTGGAAGGTAGCCATACTTTTGTAACCATACCTGCAATGACAAGTGCAGTGGCTATGAAATAGAAATTAGAGGTAAATAAAATGCTCCCTAGTAATTAGCTTTATAGCATATATAATGAAGCTTCTAATTCACCAAGTATAAGTCCTGCTACTTTGGGTGTTTGGGGTTTTTTTATTTGCAGATAAGAAATTCTTTGGGGCTTTTATTTCATATTCTTTATTAAAGATTCCATTGTTTTAAGTCTTACAGTGTTTTCTACCCAGGAGCAAGCTCTCTTTATTATCTGAAACTGCCTGCTTCAATTATTTATTTAATATATTTATTTATTTGAAGTTACAACTTAAGCACCTAACCCTGGCTCTAGGCACTCCAAGAAATGTTTTAAGCAGACAAAATATAAATCTACAATATATGCCACATAAAATTGACTGCCCACAGGGCACATAACGATATTCACCATCTACAATAATAAATCCACAATGGCTCTCACACAGTTATACTATATTGTTATTGTCTCTCAAAGAATATGAAAGAGAGAGTAGGGAGACATTCAGCTTTCTGAGAAGAATATCAAAATCACATACTTATAGGCAAAGCAGGTGTCCAGGAGACAGTGATGTAGCAGACTCTGTCCCCACTTAGAGGAAACTTCCTGATAAGAGGACCTACCTTTTTAAATCAAGATGAATTTAATGCCAACTCTCTGTGGTCTTAATTGTGTAGAAATGTGAGGGAGAAAGCAGGCTCCAAATAACTGAAAGCTTTATGGATTAAAGCCACTCTCTGAACAATATTTAGACAAACCCTCTGAAACATGCTGTCTTCTTGAGGCAATGTTTCATAAACGAGTAGCTGCATCATAATGTTGCTAAGCATTCTCAAAATCTAGCCTATATAAAGCACAGTGTAAGAGTTTTGAGGCAATGAGAACACTGATATATCTTTAAAAATGTCTTCTCTTCTCATCTAAGAGCTGGAACTACTCACTAGAATGAAAGGTACCTATATTGCCTTTCTACAAGACTCCACCACAGCGTATTGCTGCAATTTCACTCTCTCCAGGAACAAACTACTTGTGACCCCATAAATCTGATCTGTACTTTTAAAATAAAATAAAAGGAAAAAAAAAAGGAAAAAAAAAAAGAAAAAGAAAAAATTGATTCAGACACCTTTTCCAAACATATCACATCATAGTTCACAGATTCTGAATACTTACATTAATGAATGTTATCCACCCCCTATACCCTTACAGTGTGTTGTAGGCTCTCTGTGACTCATACAACACTTTGTATATAGACTGTTCATACACAGCCTAACACCAAACTGTGTAGCTATTTTCAGCTTTAAGTTTATCTTGCAAAGTCTACCCAATTCAGTTCTGTAGCAGGTTAACCATGGTGGTGGTGCACTCCCCTTTCACAAACACAGTGAAGATGATCAAGATGAATTAAGTCATTATTAAAGTTCACTCTACTAACACTGAATGTGTATTATGGGTGCACATGGGTTCAGTGTAAACAAAAGATCAAACTGGCAGAGACTGGGGAGACCATCAGGTTATGAGTCCAGATATTTCTAATTTAAACAGGTTTACCTTCCCATAGTGTGGTTGACACACAACCTCAACAATGTTTGTGAGCTCCACACAACAGAGATAGAGATAGAGACAGGATTAAGACCTAGCCTAAACTCTTTCACATTCACACTAACTCTATACACAGGAACAATTTAGAATAAGAACCAAATTGTGTTTAATAGACAGGAAAATGCTCCTTTTTTCTATATAAATTAATTGCTATGATCACTACCTACATCCAGCTTATGCATTCCTACCTTGCACTTTTCAGCTTTAAGGGAGAAGTAAACACTGTGTACACTAGTGTACACTGTGTCCAAGATACGGGTTATCACAGAAATAATTTAGTTTATGTGTCACTTTGCACAGGAAGTCTGTTCTTTCTTCCATTATTAGAAGTTAGATCTGAAAAGCCAGATTGAACTTGAAGGTGGGCAAGAGCAATGCAATACGTGGAAACAGGACCATGGAAGTAAGCAATAAATAAGCTTGACACAGAGTGGGTTGACTTCAGTGTACTGTGTAAAGTCCCTTTGAATTAACATTTACAATGACTATACTTAAGAATGGGGTTATTTTTACATTCATCTTCTCAAGTCAGTGATATTAAAACAAATGATCAGTCAGGTAAGAAATAAAATTCTGAATACCATGGCACTATTATCTAAAATTATGCTACCTTCTTGTCACCATCTCAAAAAGAATTTGGTATGCAGACACAGAGAGGGGCTTTTTATGAATGTCTCAGGTCTAAGGGAAGACAAAATTGCTTGGTAGGCTTGTGAGATCACCTATCACCAGTCAAAACCATCCTCACTATGGCATAACTGAAGGCATTAGAGGTATGGGGTTACAACTAAGCAAATTTGCCAGCAGCTAAACCTTCAGAGATCTGAATTAGAAAAGCTATAAAGAGAGAGACAGAAACAATATCTTGGGGAGTACTGCTCATCAGAGAAGTGGAGCAGGGAGAACAACTGGAATCTAGCAGAGTGCCACTGCAGAGACACTCTGCAGAAAAGGAAAAGAGAGTTGGCTCAGAAACAGCAGGAGAGGACAGTATAGCCTTTCTCTGCCTAAAAAGACTTACATACAAGATGTCTGATAGCAACCCGCTATCACAGAACAAAGGAAGTAGACCACCTGGGTCTTCCCTCAGCCTTCAAAATAGTAACTAGAAGATACAGCCAACATACTGAAAAGTCAGATGACACTCTCAAAGCAAGTTTCTTTTTTCTAAAATTCAGACAAATTGACCTCTAGACTGGTGAATGTTTGACAGCTAGTAGCATTTAGTATTACAAAATTCAGTGCTTTGTCCTTATGAAAAATGAACATGAAAGAAGATAAAAGACAGCAAATCTTGTTTTGCAGTTTTCTATTAACATATTTTGAAGGACCTTGACTCAGACTGCCAGATATCTGAAATATGCACCTCAGATTCTATTGTGCATAGTCCAAATGCTAGGAACTACAGAGAAGAATCTTACCTTTAAGTCCAAAATATATAGGTGAGTAAAACAACAAGAGGAGAAGAAACAGAATGAGGCAGACATAGCACAAGAATGAAAAAAAAAAAATGCTTTCCTCTCCACCTTGTATTTTTGAGGCAAGTTATCAAAGAAATTATATTCACAAGAATTTCCCCCTTCCCTCTACTGAAACTAGATGTGTGTCTGCCTTAATGTACTTCAGCAATGAAAATGCGATCTTGGCATCATTCTGAGGAAATCATCAATCTTTGAATGAAGAAATAGTGAAGCAGATCCATCTAACACGTCGTGTCAACAGAGGATGTCAACAGAGACCCTTTGCACGGAGTCCAAAATCAGTGATTTGTTTAATTTTTCTATACAATATAAGAAGATAAAATTATGCTACTTTAAGTGAAGTTTTTGGGCAAGACTTTCTTGTCCTGCAACAAAATGAAATGGTACCTTTCACATAACCACGGAAAAACAACTGGAAGACAACAGGTCCCCTAACATCCCTCTCAATTAGAGTGCTTTAGTATCCTACTGCTATAAAGTTTGCTTTAGAGTTGAATCTCTCTTACCAAAATTTAAGACCGTAACTTTTCATTTTACCTGTTATGTGTAAGGGGAACCAATTATTCCTTTCTCCTCTGCAGCAGACTTTTATGTACTTGAACTTCCTGACCTGAGTCACTCTTTCCAATATTTATAAAATAAAGAAACTCCTTTTGTTAAATCATATTTCATTATCTGCATTAACCTTGAGGAAACTTGAAGCTAAAAGCTTTCTTTACTAAAATCTTTCTTTACTAAACATCTGTTTGCACTAGATTTCTAGTGTTAATTCCCATTGTTGGCAGACTAACAAACACTGGTGTTTCGCTGAAGTGTTGGGAGTAATTGAGAAGAACATGGACACTCAATTCATTTTGGAAAGAAAAACAAAAACCAAACAAAAACCACGGAAAAAAAACAAAAACACCAAAACCAAACCAAACAAACAAAACCAAACACAAACAAACACAAAAAAAACCCAGAAATAAAATTAGCCTAAAAATATTTTTACTCATTAACTGAATTTCAAGGCTTGTGTCCCATTTATCTATACATTTTAAAACTTTAAAACCATGATTTGCACGTTTTCCCCAGTAGAAAATTTTCTTCACCATAATTCCTCACCTTCTGTTTTCAGAATCGTAAAGAAAATGACAAACAGAATCCACTGCTGATGAAATCTGTAGAGATGCTAGGAGTTTGTTGAGGACCTGCCACTTCTGCAGGAGTCCATGGAACCTGTAAGTGCTCAGCACGAGCTGCATCATCTTCCAGATTTTGGATTTCATTGACTAGACATGTAGAGTTTGGGGTTTTTTCTGCCATGATGAAAGGATTTTTTCATTTCAGTTTGTTACTGCTGTGTATGGAATGCTGTACGGATCATCTGGCTATGGAATAGATGGCAGTTTGTCACATGGCTGTATTTTTTTCTCCTCTAAAGGTTAAGGAATGGTCTATATTAAAGTGCATTAAACACACCAATGGATTTTAATCATTCAGATCTATGCTAGTTTAAGAAGAAAGAGTGGTCTTAAAACCACTATGTTGGCACCATACTGTTACTACAACAAAGAAAACCCATATGTTTTCATTAAAGATTAAACAAGAATATTATTAAGATAATCAGTGTTTCAGAGGGATTACTCATTTTTAAGATAGAAGAAAACTTGGCCAAAAAAAAATTAATGTTCCTGAATGACAGTCCGTAGTATAAGCTACCGTACAACTATGTTCTATGAACATGAAGGCTTACTCAATCAGTCTAATGAAGCATGGATTAAAACAATTCCATAAACACCTTCAGTAGTACAGCTGCATATCATTATCATTCATGTATTCTTGTTCTGTTTTTCTATTTTATCTGAAAACAAAGTTCCTATCTGCACTGAGTGAAACTGTGAGATTTCATAATTTCAAAATATTTTGACTTCTGTTTTTTATTATACTTCTACCACAGACACTATAACGGAAATGATTTAAAATGTCTGAGTAATTCATAAGATTACACTTTCAAAAAGCATACATTGAGGAATTTAACCTACAGTGATCAACATAGGATTTAGCAGTTCAAGTGCTGATGTAATTTTGAAAAGCGATTGAAGGCTTTAACTATGGTAAGAATAAATAAGCTAGGTCTACAATTAGTATCCATATGACCAAGTAATTTCCTCATTTATGTCAAATAATCGTGGCTACTGGTGTGTTTTAATTACAGACCTAACTATTGCAGCTAATACCCACTTTTCAGTGACAACTTGATAGCCAGATAGCCAGAAGTAAGTAGAAGTGTTTACACAGAGAATTATAGGAATCTTCTGATATTTTTCCTCCCTCATGTCTTTAATGCCACCAGCTCATCACCAGTGATGTTTTCTCTTTTTAACAGAAGACACTGATGCGAATTTACAGAATGGGTATATGGTGTGTTTTATCTATCTAACAAGAAAAATACTTCCAAAGAAATAGAACATAAAAAGAACATATAGTCCAGGAGAGTCTAACCTGTCTATCAATAATGTCTACAGAATGAGAATAAGAATTACGATACATAAAATAAAAGCTTAATAGTTATGATTGCTTTAGTATCTTTTGTTAGAAGTTGATATAACCAGTCTTTAACAGCCAAAAATCAGCCTGCTTGTTCAGAGTACATTGAAGCTCACAAACAAATCAATTTATGGGAAATTGTGTAGCAGGGTATAAAAGATCTTAAACAACAGGAAGCATCTTCAAACTAAGCAATTATTTTTTATCACTATGAACATGCCAAAAAGTCAAAATACCAATTTGCAAAATTTAGTTCTCCAATGGCCTAAACTAGAAAGTGGTCAAGCTCTTTTCTTATGAATTTTTGTGACAACCCCTCATAAAACAATTTACACATGGCACCAGCATAGCCTTAGTCACATTAATGGTGGTAGTTTTTACTGTAAATTACAGAATTTGTAACAGGGACTTAATAATTCAGAAAAGTCTGTGGGATTGCGCTTGAGGTTATTGGAGGCACTGTGGTGAATACTTAGATGCAGTACTAGAAGTAGCAGAATTGACCCCACAGTGGGCCAAAGCAGAGGATAAATTAGGCTTCATTGAGTTCAGTGTTGCTGAAGCTAGTTAGCTCAAAAATAATTAAGGCATCTCCACTATTCTATTATATATACTCTTATAGGGTATTTTCTGTGTTCTAGCTAGAAAATGGATGTGAAACTAAACAATTGCATTATATTTGCCTTCAACAGTAGAAAACGAGATTTACCAACATGTGATCTTACATGTCAGCAGAGAGGTGACAGATAATTTTAAAAGGGAGTTCCTGTTCCCAGTGAGAGGTAACTCAAGAATGAAGACTGCAGCCCAAGGCCAGAAGCTCTGCCTTTTTACTGACTTGAACCAAACTCAGAGTCTAAGAAGTGGCAAAAGTAAAAAGGCAAAATGTATTCAAAACTGTGTGCTGAATTCCTGTCATTTGTAACTCAAGTTTAGTTTAAGTATTCTAATTTCCTTTGCTGCCACACTTACGCGTGGAAAAAACAATGTAACTTGGAGCTGTAGAAATGGGAGATGTAAAAGAGCCTCTGGGAGCACCAGGCCAGAGCCATTTGCAGATTCCAGGCAGATGGGAATCTACCAGTAAGCAGCATATGTGGGATCTGCATATAGCACAGCCCTTGAGAGACAGAAATATGCTTAGAACAGGGATTATAGACTACCCAGCTCTAAATGCAGGAGCTACATTGTTCATTCACTATTTCTATTGTCTATATTGAGAGTGGGTTAGTGGTATTACAACTATGACACAAATCCTTGGCCTGGAAAAAACCTCTTTGTACCTTGATCATTCCCTCGAATAGTGTGCACATTTATAACTGACTGCAAAATGTGGACCTTATTTATTAGTTGCTAAGCAAAATTTTCTTCAATCCCTAATAGAAATCTCTGGTGAAGCCTTGGCATAGACCCAGACCAGTGGAAATACTTCCACAAATAAAACTAACAGTTCTAGTAGATGTAAACACTCAATCATACAGCTGTCTCTGTAGGGACACTGTCTCTACATCTTACAAGAACGCCCAGCATCAGCTTCCAAAAAAATATTGTGTTCTGCAGGAATAAGAATACCGTATTGAATAGTCTGGCTAGATATGTCATGTCAAAAAAAGAAAAAAAAATAAGAAACTTCTAGGGCCATGTGGATGAATAACAGATTGGGGAATCACTGATATGAAGACAGAAAGAGCTGGAACTATTCAGCCTACAGAAGAGAAGGCTCAAGGGGGATCTTATCCATGTGTACAAATATCTGAAGGAAGGAAGTGGAGAAGATGGAGTCAGATTCTTTTCAGCAATGCCCAGTAACATGACCCAGGTATGGGTACAAACTGAAATACAGGAGGTTCTTTCTTAGCCTAAGGAAACACTTTTTCTCTGTGAGGGTGGTCAAACATTGGCACAGGTTGTCCAGAGCCTCAATTTTTGGAGATACTCATAAGCCATTTGGGAATGGGTTTGGACAGAGCTCTCTTTCTACAATACCTCTTCAATAACACATTTGGTTCACGAATTTCAAATTAAGAAAGAACATATACGTGTTTTTGCAACTCCTTGCCCAATAGCTAAGCAGTCTGGCTTCTAGCATACATTTTGAAAGAATTGTGGTCTACTTCTTTGTTAACTGTCATATTGTGGGGTATGGTGATTGCCCACAAGATTCCACAACCTCCAGTCCCTGTAAGACTCAAATGTTTTGCTTTTTGTGACTACTTCTGTTCTCCTCTATGGATCATCTAAGATTTTACTTATGTAGTCCTACATGAAACATCCTTGATCTTTCCAGGGTTTAGATTTTTATGGTTTTCTTTGGCTCATTATATGTAGCTGTGGAGTTCATTCAGATGCCTGAATCCCAGAAGACCATTGGCCAGATCAAGGCGATGCACATATAACAAAAACAATGATGAAACGGGAGTCAGAAAAATTCTGGTTGACCCAAAGCCCCATGACATGTTCCTTGGAAAATCATCTGGCTTTTCTGGTAGTAAAAATAATAATGAGTGATGCTTCCCAATTTTCCTCATCACAGTGTTGCAAGAATCCAGACAAGGTTCACTAGATAAATGTAACTGTTGCTTGGTGATGTATCAAAGAAGTCAAGAGTTCAAAGTGGCTCTTTCACCACACTCCAAAAGATTACCCCACCTCATCATTCTGGACTTCAGCAAAACCTTTGACACTGTCTCCTGTAATATACTCCTGGAAACGCTGGCAGCCCATGGCTTGGACAGGGGCACTCTGTGCTGGGTTAGGAACTGGCTGGAGGGTCGGGCCCAGAAAGTGCTGGTGAACGGGGCTGCATCCAGCTGGCAGCCGGTCACTGGTGGTGTCCCCCAGGGGTCAGTGTTGGGCCCAGTCCTGTTTAACATCTTTATTGATGATTTATATGAGGGGATTGAGACCATCATCAGCAAATTTGCAGACGACACCAAGTTGGGAGGGAATGTCGACCTGATGGAAGGCAGGAGGGCTCTGCAGAGGGATCTGGATAGGTTGGAGAGTTGGGCTGATTCCAGCAGGATGAAGTTCAACAAAGCCAAGTGCCGGGTCCTACACTTTGGCCACAAGAACCCCCTGCAGCGCTACAGGCTGGGCACAGAGTGTCTGGAGAGCAGCCAGGTAGAAATACCTCATCAGCAATTTGATTATTTTGGTCTAATCCAACTATATATTGATGGGAAAATTTTGGAAATGTTTACCATCACATTGTTTTAGGGTAGAGTTGTTTATTCTTACTATTTCCAGAGGCAAGCAGGGAACTGAACATCAGCTTGGGAAATAGAGTTTGCTGCTTAGATCCTACAACTTAGGACTTGCTTGAACTTTTGTTTATTCTGGTTTAGATTTCTCTAGAGAAAGGCTTATCCCCCCTCAGACACATATTCTAAACAACCAAAGCAATGAACTTCATCATGAATTCATAAGAACTGCCTTACTACTTCAATCACCAGTCTACAAGCAACAAAGTCTCCACTGGTTGGCACTAGCTGGAAATGACCATATATGTCTTTAGGCTCTGAGAATATCGTACACTTCAAAAGGGAGGCACTCATATCACTAAACCTTAACAGTAATACAGGATTTTTGCTCTTAGACTGCAAAATCATTAGCAGCAGCAGCAACGTTAGGCAAGTCTGTGCCTGTAAAAAAACAACTGCCTATGCTACAGTCAAGAGCAAACTTGCCTTCAGTTGAAACAGGAGGTATTTAACTGAAGCAGTTAGTTTCTTTAGTTGGATGAATGCCATTTTTATTCCTTTCTATGTTTTTTTCAGCAATTGATGATGTCATGACTACTTGCAACATAAGCCTTCTCTTTTATGTCACAGTATGTTTGCTTACCACAGTCAAGAGTTTTTAAATATAAATATATAAATAAAACTAAAAATAAAACCCCTAAACTTTAAAATAAAAATATCTTTTTTTCCTGTCTTCTATTTTTCAAAGTCAGATATGTAAAATGTAAAATTTCAGATTCTTGCTGAATATTATTCCATATGTTAGAAATCCTTTTTTTTTGACTGGTATAAGATTTGTGATATTTACAGTAAAATAACAGCTCTTGAAAAAATCTGATCTATGTTTTCCTGCAGAACTCTGTAGATAGAAGATGAACATGGATTTTATAAATACATAAAATTGATGTATGATATCAGTTTGTCACTTCCTAGGGAGAGACAAGAAGAGACTGCAATGAACACAAAATGTAATACTGTGGTTTTCCAAATTACTTTATTTCGTCCACACAGTAGAATGAAAACAAAACAAAACAAAAGTAAGTACTACAACACAACATTTGAAAGAAAAACCTTGTAACTTCTTCAAGGAGGTTAATAAAGAAAGGAAGTAAAATCCCTGAAATATATGATTTCTTCATGACGAAGAAGGACAATATTTTAGTTCAGCTATTCTCTTACTGTTTTGCAATGAAGATAATCTGTTCAGCTGCATAGTGAGTCTATCGGATGAGAAGATTTAACTATGAAAAAAAAAGAGACTACAAAAAATACCTTGTCCTTTATCCCATACGCTTTCAGTTTCTGACTTATTCCCCAGTTTTGAAAATGCTGGTCCAGTAGAAGAGTTTCCATGGGATATTGATCTATAATTAATGTTTCCCACTTTGATTTCCAATCCTTCTTCTGAAAACGCCCATGGGAGATGACTCTGCCACAGGGAGGGCAAGGATCAATCAGAACCTAGTGCCTCCATTTATACAAGCTTGCTTCTAATGATTGTCTTCAATAATTTATGCAAATTATACCTGCCTTTATTTTCCTCCTGTATTGTGGTTCAAATGAAGCCAGATAGTTCCCTACAACTAAAGAGGTTGTAACAGCAATACTAGTTAAACATTTTTACTTTTTTTTAATTCATCTAGCTTTCATTAATTCTGTTTTAACATGGATCAAAATAGATGAACACACTAGCTTTTCTGTATACAGTTCAAATATTAAGTAGCAGGAAAAGGTGAATTCAGTACCAAAATTAATGACATCTGGCTACTGACACTGATGTTACGATGAAGGAAAAAAAGACAGAAAGTATAGAGAAAGCTATTCTTCTTGATATAATAAAGACATATAAATTCCAAAGTAAAATATTCCCTTTCCTTGTAAAAAGGTCTGTGTAGATTAGTGGTAGAATATGACCAATTCAGCTCTATTAGCCTTCTACTTTCACAAAGATAAAAACATCCTCATACTTCATTTAATAAGTCTATTTTGCTTGCCTTACACTAACTCACCAGCTGTTTGTAAGCTGACTGCAAGTAGCAGAAAGACTGCATAAATTTCAGTACGTCTGCAACTTTCCTTTTTATATCATCCTCTAAATTCTAATTTTGTCAAAGGGCAGAATTACAAAAATAGAAGGGGGGAAGGGGAAGTGGTAGATTGATTCATGTGAGGGATGTGACAAGGTGATTCCTGCAGGCAGAAAAAGACACAGAGTAATTGCCTCAAAGCAAGCCACAGGATTATCTTTTATTAGCTACACTATGGGCTATGGTCATGTGTTTTGCAATTTTAACAATTTCAGCTTTGCTTCATTAGGACCTGATGCTGTGAATTTCTGAGTGCTCTCAATAGCCACAGGTTCAGATGGATGCTTAGAGCCCTCAGTGCCCAGCAGAACTCAGTCAAGCATTTCTATCAATCAACAAGAAGAATAGGATTTATCCATACTTTTATATATATTAGAACAAAAAGTTGCTAAAGAAAATAATGTCTTTTACACTCATCACCTGTAACATTTATAGAGTTCAGACATTTTAGAGGTTTGGTTTGTTTTTTATAAATACATTCATTGCTTTTCTAGCTCAAACATGAAAATAGCAGGAAAAGGCCAGGGAAAATTACATGTGTATGCTTTTCTGTTTTTTCTTCCAAGAGACATGGTCTTTTATGCAATTAAGAACGATAATATGCAAAACAAGTAACCTAGTACATTTTAGAAATTACATTTGCAATTAATAAACATAATAGGTCCTGTATTCTCTTAGCAATGTCATTAGTATGCTAATCCTGTGAAACTAATATTCAAGTATCCCAAGCAACAATTTCTTTAATATTAATTTATTAATTTGTTTTCAGTTTAATCTGTGTTGTTTAGACTTGGTCTACCATAAACTAGAGGCAAAATTGGAGGTGGTATTACCCTTTCAACAATTAAATTCAAATTTCCAAAAGTATGTATACATTTTGTACAGGTTCAAAGTGCAAATGAGAACAGATTTGGATGTATTAAAGACAATAGTGTTTACAACTGTTTATCTGTGTATGTATACATATGCTTCAGAGAAAAACTTTTTTTTTTTTCCATTTTGTGCTTAGAAACAAGAAATAAAGTTTTGGTATAGTAATTGAGTTAGCAATTGATAATAAACAAACTGAATATTGTATTTCTCAGCTCCTACCAAGAAGAAGGAAAAAGCCTTAGGAAAAATTACCAGTGTAAGTTTTGCTATAGAGAAAAACAAAGCAAAGCAAACAAACAAAAGATAAATAATAATAATAAAAAATAAAAATAAAGGATGGGGGGAAGGAGAGAGAAAATGAAGTTAGGAATCAAATGGATTCTGAATTTTGGGTACATCAAGCTCTCCTACAGATTAAGATACCTCAGAACTGCAGCTAAGGAACCCAGAAAACCTCCAGCCTGTGACCCATGGTTAAGAACAAAAAAACCACCATCATATCATGATTGACATGGCATGAACTGGTTAGGACACATTGTTCCAGTTCATCCTATCCCAAAACAGAAAAAACACACAAAACATTTCCAACTGAGATCTTCCAATAAGTGGTGGACATCATGGAAGCAGTATTCTCATTTTGTTGTGCCATTTTCTGCATGACTGCTAAGGCAGAATTTATTTTAGAAACTTGGCAATGTTTTTGACCTCCTATAGGTAAGAGACAACCATGCGCTTTTGCACGGTTTGAAGGTGATACTTGCATGATAAACATTGCACTATAAATTCCACTTTTATCAAGAGCCACCTCCTTACCTTAAAATTGTGCAATTGAAGATCATCATATCTATTCTAAAGTTCATTTTTTTTAAATATATGTTTGCCACATACTTTTTTCTGTAAGTAATTTTTCATGAAAAGTAATCTTTTGTCTTTCTCCCACTCTAAGGAACATTCAGTTTTGAGAAAAGTTATTAAATTACCCATCATTTTTTAAGAATGAGAATTTCATGTTACTAAAAAGTATAAATCCCTTTTAATTTGTATATGATGTTTAAGATCTGCCTTTAAAGCAATAAATGCTTTCTAACTCAACAATCTAACTTGGGATATTTTAAAAGGCACTTTAAATATATCATTAAGACTTGAGTCTTTTTTTAGTTTAATAATGGATTTAATAATGCAGCCACTATCTGAACAGAGACGGATACAAAGGTGACTTCCTGAATCTAGAGAAGAGTACTTAGTTTGCTCATTCTGCTCATTGATGATCTTATAAGGGGAACAAGACTTTAATGAGATGATCCTAGAGAGTGAAAGCTGTGAGGAATCATATTTTTGAGAAAGACAACTGCAGTCAACACAGGGGTGTAAATGGAGGCCCTAAAAAGCAGCAGCAGACTTTCTTTTCTTTTCCTTCATAGCATAATATCTGAAAAAGCAGTGATGGAGAGCAACTTTATGTAAACTTGAAGAAAGTTTTATCTTAGAGCTGCTAAAGGACAGAGCTTCAGGGTTACCAAGGACCTAATAGAAGCAGATTTGAAGACCATAACACAATACACACTACCTTAACAGAAACTGTAAACAACTTTCCATTAGTTCTTAAGGTACCTATGATCACTTGAAGCATCTCATTTGTCTTTTTCATGAAGTTCAGCATTGTAACTCTAGGGGACCCAAAATTGCCAGATAGAAAACTCATTCAGTTGTACAGCTAAAAAAAGAAAAAAAAAAAAGCGAGGCATGCCTGAGAAAATTAGGAACTTTAAGAAGTGGCATTTTTAGATTAATCAAATTTAATTGATCTCTAGTTCCTTTTCCCTTCCTCTCCTCTTCCTACAGCAGAAATGCAGTCTTGTTTCAGCATTGGGTAAATTTTGCAGATGATCTGAAAGTAAAGCTGAAGGATCTGAGCTGTCTAAAACATTGCCCAAGCCTCTTTCCTCAGTGACTACAATTAATTTAGAAATCTGCAATGTGTGTGAATTCAAGTTATCCTCTCTAGTAGGCATTACCCTATCAGCACTGAATTTCATCTGCCACCCTCACTCCAATCCACACATCCAGAGAACTGTACTGTAGCATTAACCAAATACTCTCTCTCTCTCAATAAATTCAAAATCTCTTCATAAACTCACCTCTCAATAAAATCTGTGGGAAAAAGTCCCACAAGGGTAGGCAGTTAATGGAATAAGTTTCAAAGTTTTAGGAATATTTTTTCATTGGCAAGTTGAAAATCAGGGTGGATTGCCTTTTTCCTAAAGGATGTGTATTATTTCAAAGCAGACTTGGTTCAGGGAAGTCCTATGACCTTTGCTTTGAAAGCAGGATGATCAACAGTCTTCTGTGAGAAAAGGTTTCACCTTACTTTCCTCCTAGAGTTAACAATCTTCCCAGAGATAATATTTTTTTCATGAATAGAAGACATGACAGGATACTTTGTACAGTCACCATGGCAGTAGCTATTAGACTTGCTTTTTTGGATATCATGATCTAGAAATCACCAGTTTGTCTTCTGTGCTTGCTCACTTTATCTCAGTCCAACAAAACACATGAGGTTGTGACAGCAAAGAGGTAAAATTTTCTGTAAGTGAAAGCTGTATATTTAAGTGATAGCATCACCAGACTTTGGGAGGTCTGGCAGTTGATGCCTCCAGGGGACATTGCAGAAGCCATAATGAAAAAAAACAGGTCTGTAGAGGGACTAATATAGGCCACTGTGGGGTTGGAAGGATCTGGAAAAGATTCATGTGGTTTCAGTGAGCACTGAGCTGCTTTGTAGGGAAAGGAGTTTGAGAGAAATGGATCAAAATTCTGCTACTGACACCAGGGATGATGTATTGGCTCAACGGCTGTGTACATAAATTGCTTTGTTTGTGCACATAAGGTCTAGACAGGTGGAATATACATATAAATTCCTTCAAATTTAACCAAAGCCAATTTTCTGACGCATGATTAAAAAAATATTAATTTAAATTTGCTTGCAGACTCCAAATGAGCTATTTGTTTATTTCTGTAGAGCACATAGGGCAGCTGACACACCAAGTTCTGTAGATGTCACTTTTCATAAAAGAATACTTGAACCAAATATTGTAAAATCCTTCCAGCTAATTAGTGTGAGAAGAATATATAGAAAGTTTGTTCCCAACTTTGTGAAGGTCATCAAACATTTCAGATAGTGCCAAGTAGTGCACAATTCAGCATTATAACAGAAATGCTTGACAAGACTTCTGATGGTATTTTTTATGCTCTTCTTCTCTTAGTAATTTTAAAATATTGAAAACTTGTAACACTGGGAAAGTATCTGAAATGTCTCAGAAACACTGTTTTGATTCTCACATGTGTTGAAAATTCTGCTGAAAACTTTGCTTAAAAGTGCCTCTTTCATGAAATATGGATATGGTACCCTCAGGGACTATTCTGCATCTCTGAACAGCTTCTAGAGTAGCTGTTCTTTTCTAGAAAGGAACAGAATCTAATTTTGAAATACTCAGACTTTAATTTCCACAAAAGACTGGAAAAGGTTTATTACAGAGAGGTTAATTCAATACACCATGGACAGGTACACATTAAAATCTACCATAGAGCTTACATTGTCTTAAAAAAATTAGTTTGTCTGAATATTTTGCCAGCTTACAAGATTTCTTCTTATAACAGATCAGACAGGGAAACAATGGTAATCCCCAGAGGAACTGTCCTCTTAAGCCTCTGACATGAGAGGAGAGCGGAAGGGAGTGGGAGGAAGGGGATAAATTGTATTTAACTGTTGGATAATTCATAATTTGTCTTCTATTTAAATATATACTTTAAAAAAATAACCCCCATAATGGTAAATATGGGAGCTTTAAAAATCTGCACCTATGACTCCTGTATTACTCACTAGTTTTACAGATGTGAGACAGCACTATACTTTGGATCATATATCAATTTCTTAAAACAACTGCAATTTTTTCATACTCTTCAGCAAATAAATAACTTTATATTGTATTATTATTACAAAACATAGAGTATCAATTAACAAGCTGTTATTTCCATGAATAATTAAGACCTATGGAAATAACTAAATAAATATTTATATATGAGATAAATAAATTGATTAAAATATGCATGTAAAAATGCTTTACTGTTTGTTTGCCTTTAACTTACAAAATTCAATTACATTCAGTTCTCTCCCAGTAAAATTCTGCTCTTATCAATGAACTAAGACCTTCAGAAATTACAGAGTCAAACAGTCAAATAGACCTGTTCTTAAAAAGGGATCTTTTTCTATTGTAGTGTTATACAATTAAGAATTTCAGTTATTTTTCCAGCTTTTTGCATGCATTCATTGAAAAAAATCCATTAAAAATTTATGCTGGTATATACAGAAATTTCCCTCAAAAACTTCAATTTATCCAGAATTTCACAATATTTAGTAAATACCGTTAAATATTCTCCATTTTCAGTGAATTTATAGAAGTGTGAAAACAGTTTCATGGAATACTTTCCATTTTTACTTCTATCAGATATTTTCATGTTTGAGAAGCTCTTATCTGAACTTAGGTATCTCAGGATTCCTTTAAACCCCTTGTCGTAGAATACTGTAGATTTGGTAAAGGTTCTTAGCGCAGTACCTATAGCACAACTCTTATCTTTGGAGACAAACACATTTTCCTTGGATAGCATAAGCATCATCCCAGATTCCTCATGTTGCTATGAATTCAAATTTTTGCTGTTCAGAAAGATCTTTATATCACACAGGTATGCATCAAAATTTCCTTCACAGAAAGAGCAATAAGCAATCTTTGGTCCCATTCTCCTTTTTCTTTTTCTAAACACTGGAATACAAATCTATACTGTTACTTGTGCTCTCCCCTGTGGAGGCATTCCCACTGCTTCAGGTAGCACACATCCTATACAGTAGTATTTCTTCAGAGGGTGGAGAGCTTCAAACTTGCCTCTAGTCTTACAGTCTCTTACAAGGGACTGGCTCAAAGAGCCAAGAATATGAACTTAATAAAACCTAAAGAGAGTAGTAGTCACAAACAAACTTCTCCATATTTCTGAGTGGAAGCTGAAAGTATTGTATAAGCTGTGCTGATAAATACCTTGTTCTCCCTTCATATGTGGTTGCACACGTTAGCATATATTACAGTGAATTTCAATATGAACTGCTTAAAAAGCATAGGATCAAAAAAGTTAGGAAAGAGAATATAACAATGAAAACAAGATCAGGTCCTATATAGAAAAACAAGCAGGGAGGCATTTACTCTTGTGTTCCAAACCAGCTAAGCTTTTAACTGTCTTCTCTACCCTTGTATGTAAAATTTTGAATGCATTTTGAAAGCCTCCTAGATGTCAAAAAAGAAGAATAACATGGATAATTAGAACAAATCCTCAGAAGTCCTTGAGTGGTAGCTTAAGTTGTTTAAGTTCACAGCAGCTTCTCAGAGGCAGACTGAGAAATCTAATAGTGAACTTGAACACATATTCAGTGTCAGTTGAAAGCAAGAAATTATAATCTGGAAATGCATCCATTAAAATCAAAAGTCTGGAAAATTAAATCCAGGCCTCTTCAGGAAGAGCTGAGTAGGTCCGGTGGAACCATACATAAGCTACATATTGTGAAGATTTCCTCATCATACACATCTAACAAGACAGGATGGTTACAGCATAAAGTTTATTTCCCAAACAGAGCCATTTTTTCATACTGTATTCTATTCATTACTGAACTGAAGATTTATAAAATATATAAAATGCATATCTTCACAGATAGTTGCACGTGCCTGAATTTTACATTGATCGTGACTATAAACTGCTAAAAAAATCTCAAATTAGGATTTAAAACAAGGAATGAAAACAATACTAGGGCCCATATGCATAAATCACAGAATGCATCTAATGTATAAAAAAATATAGTGACCTATTGAAACCACATCTAGTTTCTGGTTTTTCTGTTAATAAAGTAACAAAACTAAAAAGTATGGATGTTTCCAACTGAAATTGCAGACTAGTCTGCTTAAACTAAAATACCTTATATGTATTTACTGTGTTTGCAGCCAGATAGAAAAGAGTTATGAATTTCACTGTGCATTTGCATTCTATTTCTGTTACTGTTACATTAACTGTCTTATAGTTTCAAAATGCCTTAATGATTGTCACTTGACCCTCCTTACTGTCCTTCACAGGCAATTTTACCTCTGTTGTAGTATTTAAAATGCCTTTAATTAATTTCAGAGGAAATTGAAATGCAGTATGTTTAGTTTTATTATATTATTTATTATATTATCATTATATTATACATTCAGTAGGTTTTTTAGTATATAAAATAATGACATGAATTGGCAGCTAGGCAGAAGTTTTCAATTTAGACAGGGAGGCTGCAAAAGTAGGCATTTTTCATGTCCTTCAGGCCTGTAGATCCATAAGACACCTTAAATATTATCATTTTACTGTAACTGATCCCAGTAACAACGGTTTGGCTTTCAATATCTTCCATCTTTACAACAAAATCTGTACATACTTAGAAGTCTGTTTTCACCATACTTCAACATACCAAAGTGATGCTTTTAATGTTGCTTGTAACACCCTAGCTCTTGTTAATAACTGTGTTTCAATTAATAAAATGAACTGCAAAAACAAAGTCTTAAGTTTACGTTACTTTTTCAACACTTGGTTGTGGAAACACAGAATTAAATCCAGATCCAGATGTCCTCCCCTGTGTGTTACAGATTCATTCAAGCTTGCACATGAGGAAAGGCTTAGTTTAAAGCACATGAAAGTCAGAAGTTCATTATCTAAATAGGATATTATTAAAATTGGGATTTAAGTGGCCTCACCAGATGTTTGATCTTGTGAAATGCTTAAAAGCAGCACCAAGTTAGACTTGGTGTCAACTGCTGACTATCATTTTGATCAAGAACTGATAAATACTACTTTTTTAATATTTTCAGAATTTAAGTAAACTATGACCAGTGTTTTGGAAAGGCAGATCTCCTTTCACCTGATTTTACTGCCACATTTTATATATATATTTTATTATTATGGATGAATTTAAGAGATGCATTTTCAGATAATGTTCAAATAATTCTCAAGGTTTTTATCAGCCTTTTTTTTACTGGCCCAAAATTCAAACACAGTCTCAGTGACAAGGGATCTGACAAAGAACCTCTAAGCAATGCCATCTGTGATGAGAATCTGACATGTTCAGCTTTAGAAAGGTCAATGCTGAAGGACAACCTTCTTTGTCGCACCCATTGCAACAAAATTCAGCAGTTTGGATGAAGAAAATACTTTCTTTTAGTCTGATCAATCATGCAATATCAGGGCAATGTCCTGAAATAGTATGAATAAGCACTAACATGGTTGCAAATATTGATTTTTCTTTGATGCTTTCACCTTCAAATCTGCATAATACTCCAGTTTGGGAGATTGCTTCAAACCATTTGACACTAAAGAACTAAAGAACTAATTAGAAAAGTTATCAGAAAAAACGCTTAAGGAAATAGTGTTTTCTTTAAATCACAGCTTTGATAAAGTAAAAATATATCTTTTATTAATTAAAAAATACCTATAAGTTTAAATTCTGGTTAACTAGTTATAAAGTTGTTCAGTCAAACAACCTCCAGACCATGAAACTACTTTAATTGTTTTGTTTTTTCATGAGTTACTCGATCCTGTCTATGCAGACAATGCCCTTCAGCAACTTTTCAGAGCTTCTGATCCGTGGGAACATTTTGACCTTCTGTATGGCTCTTCAAAATATGACAGCAAGGTAGAATTACTCACACTCTGCTTTGCTCAGAGTTCAAATTTTTCCATGGCCATGTCAGAAAAATAGCTACAGTAATCAAACAACATTTGAGGCTTGAAGGAAGCTCAGCGTTACTTTTTACTTTCATAGGTAACTATGAAAAATGCAAGTAGAAACAGTAGTAAGGATGGATGCAATGAACCCTGTGCTGACTTAAGGCAAATTATTTAGAAAAAAAGCAGTAGAAGTGACACTATAGGAAGCTACAGTGATAGTTTGGGGTATGCTGCCATGAAATCAGTGGCAAGTACTGCTTGATCTCTGTGGTACACTAGTTCTAACTGATCAGTCAGAACTCTACAAAAGACTATAAATGTGGCCCAAACTCCTTCAATACTTTCCACTAGTGAGATACCACATAAAATAATGATTTATATATTATGATAATTTTTTCCTTTGGCAGCATGGAACACTCAAGTAAAGTTATACTAAATAATTTATTTGGTTCTTAAATAGTTCATGATGTCTTTTAACCACCAATGTAACATATAATTACAACAGATTAAACTTCCAGAAATACTACTTGCTCTAATTCTTTCATCCATGAATAGTTGTTTCTCCTTTTCATTTTATTAGCACTGAAGGAACAATTTGGTAATAGTCATATTTAGAATGCTGACTAGATGGTCTCCTGCAAATATCTAGTGCAACAACCTACAGGTAGAGTCACAAACATGAAATAGGACTGGAGTATGAAGAAGATGCTCAGACCTATGATAGTCACTGACCTCAAAAAAACATTTGCAGTGGTTAGATGAGTCAAATATGACAAGAATGATTTAAAGCTTATCACATCTTTTGGCTGCTGTAGTGCCATCCAATGAGCATAAACTGCCAAAGTCACTTCAAATTCTACTATTTGTTTTAATTTCATGAATGCTTCAAAATGAGTGCTCCAAACAGTATGTGGAGTGTGATATTGCATTCTATTTCTGCTACTATTTCTGTTAATTCTATTTCTGTTAATATGGACAGGGTGATGCCATTCATCATGTTAGTTTAGTGTCTCTAAGTCTCATTGGAATGGTAGGGAGCAGGGAATCACCTAAGGCTGATATTAAGTTAAACTGTAAATTTGTTTTACATCATCATCTCTGCCATAGGCTTCTTTAAACAAAACCTAGCACATGAAAGCAAGGCAATTATTGGTAACATACGTGGAAACGCCTCCTAGCCCTTTTGCTATCCCCCCTTGCTTGTGCTATTTTTAATATGTTATTTTTTCCACAGAGGTTCCCCTGCATAATGAGCAGCCACTCTTGCAGAGTCAGCGCAGAATCACACACTTGGGAAGACTCCTGTCTCATCCCTTCCACATGGCAATGGTAGGAGCTGGCACATCTCTGTGCTGCACACAGATACAGGAGGGGGCATTTAGTGGCCATCAGCTGTCATTCACCTCCTCTGTGAATAAAGGAGCAAGATGTCATGTTATTATCCTGCATGCTACTTTGAAATAGGTGGTGTATGAATTGTAAAAATAGGTATGCTGCAGTTTGGTAATCCTTGTTTTGGACTAGAACAACAGCAGCAGACTATTCTGCTATACCCAAGATCAATTCAGACTTGACTGCAGCCCATTGCTGGAAGTGGTGCAGCTCCATATTTGTCATGAAAAAGTCCAGCTGGGACATTTGCATTACAGTGACGTCCCCTTTCCCCCCCCTCCCCCATCTATGGTGCAATGTAACTACTGCAAGCAGTGCACACTCCTATTTTACCTAAGTGATTTCCAGACAGCTGGGATGAACATTGACTCACACATTTTTAGAACATGAAATGTATTCAACTTTCCAATCCTGACAGCTTGCACCAAACTCTCCCCCGCCCCAGCTAAGGGCAGAAAAGCCTGGCAGGAAAGACAGGCAAAGCAAAGCAAAACCATTGATGTTCTAGAAACCCTCTGGGGTCACAGGCAACCAGTGCAAGTCACCATTTGAACACCATTTAGAGTCTTCACCTGTGCTCAAAGACTGGCTTTCTGAGAAACCACCCTTGCTTGAAGTGATGTTTGCATCATCCACCACTTAAGATGTGCCAAGCACTACTTGAGCACAGTTATGACTCTAAATAAAAATCTTTACTACTTGGGAAAAAACACTTATATCCTTCACTTAAAAAAGATAACAGCTACCGGATGATACAACTGTCAAGGCAGATCAGTTTCTGAACTAGTTCCAGCTACTTTGACAGTATCGTCTTTAGTACAGATGCAGACAAAAAAAGTCCAGAAACCCAACAGGACAGATGAGATTTGAATTTCAATTGTAAGGTTCTCTCTTTTAAACTTGTGATAAAAGTCATTTTAAAATAATGCAACGTTCTGCTGTTGTTTTTGAAGTAAATTATGGGACTATACGTTGCACATAGAATTAAAAAGCCCAACTCTGAAAACAGGTCAGTGATGCCAGACTAATATTATACAATAGAACCCAGGTAATACACACTTTGCTTTTGATTAAAGCAAAAGCAAAGCAAAACTGGCACAGCTGAAGTGTCTAGAAAAACTGACAACTCTAAGATATGAGAACGTGTAGATCAGAGAAACTACACATCCCACACAAGCAAATTGCTGGTACTTGTGAAGGAATATTTCAAAATAATAATAATTAAAACCAAAAAGAGTTAACATCAGTTAAGAATTACATGCAATCCTAACCAATTATAATGATATTGAATTTCTAACAAATTTGATCTGTAATTTTCTCCTCGTTCCATACATTACAACATTACTTCATCCTTTCAAGTATCTTTCTCAGAATATTTTATCACCTAACATTCCAAGTTCACGTGGCTACTGTCATGAAAGTTCTCAGATCTCTGGGATAAACTGGCTTGTAGCTGGTGATTTCCATGGTCAAAACATACTATGCAAAACATTTAAGCAAAGTGAGCCACCACGCGTCATGTAGGAGATTTTTAATTGCCAGAACTCCTCTGATGTTCTCTTCTGGGAAATTCAGAAATCGGTGCACAGGAAGGAAAAGAGAAAGAGAGCAGAGTGGAATATAAGTATGATAGAAAACACAAAAGACAATAACATAATAATATGTATTCAAATTTGTATAAGATCTTCATAAACAAAAGTATTTCTAAGGCAGAAATTTCAATGACCCTAAATAGGTACCAATACATGCCTACAGGAAACATTTTGCAGTATACCTGTGATATGTGATGCATGCAAATAATTTTGATGTTTTTTCCCTCACCTACGCAGTGCAGGACATATAAGCCATACACAGTTTAAGGTGCCTGCCTTACTGCTAGTTCATTTTTCTTAAATTACTCATATTTTTAAATAATTCACAGATCATTTTGTGAAATATTTTTCTCAATTTTAAGGGAAAACATATACGAAAACCAAACTCCCAAATGAAAACAAAGCCCTTAAGGTTTTTTTGGATGCAAAGAAAATAATAATTTCAAAAACACTACCAGCTGATGGATTGGTATCCAAAGGCTGATTACGGATCTGGAATTTACGAAACACATATGCACTTGTATGTTTCTACTCTAAGAATAGATACAAAATTGAGCTATCTATTTCTTACTCTAACGCAGTGAGAAACTCAAGTATATTTTATAGTCAGATCTGTCTCAGACCAGAAAAGGACACCTATACTACTGTTGTTGGTTATTATGTAACCTGGTATATTTACCTAAATATGTTTAAAGAGCACGCACAGCACATCACAATCTCAAGTCCCTATCACGTTCGAAATATAAAACAGGTATTTGACTTCCACTATGCAAGATAAAGATCCTCACAAATGACAATGATGAAATACAACATCTTTTTTTTAAGGAATGTTACGACAATTTATGTGGAAACATGGGTTTTGTATCTTGCAGAAGAGAAACACTGCTGTCAAGGGGAAAACTTGTGGGTATAGTGTGATGAGAGAGTCTTCTGCTTGGTTTCTTATGCCTGCACGTGATGGTGCCATTTATAGCTGTTTGCCATCATAAGCACACTGACCTAAAATGGAAATAGGAACCCTTACAGAATGACATGCGTAAGCTTTCTCAAATAAAAACACGCAGGCAGCCATCAGCAGAACTAAATTTATATGATCAACCTGAAGTATGCTCTAAAGCAGCTGTGTGATGATTATACTGTAAAGGGAGAAACTGCAGCTGTAAAAATCTTCAACAATTTCATGTCTTTGCCCTTTGATTATAAAGAAGTAGGAATACAGAGAGAGTAGATATCAACTTCACCGTGCTTCACCACAGCTTCTTTATGAATTAAATAAATTGCAGTACATTTTGAGTTTAGAAGACTCAGACATTACTTTATGAACTAGTTATTTAGACATCTTGCTTCTTCAAAAGCATACATTTTATATTCTTTTATGTGATTGTATATGTTGCTTCCATTTATTTGCCACTTGTCTCTGAAAACCTGATTGACACACTTCCTAAAGCTCTCCCTGCTGTCATCCACCTGCCTTCTCTACATTCTTACACCTACATTCAAAGCTCTGCCTCTGCCTTGTTCAACTTTCCCACAGTTCTGGATTATTCTTACTTACACCCCATTTGACCTCTCCACAATGTCCAAGAAAATTTTACCTTTCCTCTGCTGTCACTACCCACCTTGAGATTTGAAATCACGAAGTCTGAGTGCCCTACTTGCTCAGTCACTTCACTCAGGCTTTCCCCCAGCCTTGTTCCCTGCCTTTTCTAAGCCAAAAGCTTCCATAGCAGATTATAGCCTTTCTGGCAGTGGCCCATATGAGTCTACACAGTGCATTACAGGAGATAATGAGTTCATTCTGCCACCCTACGAGCTAGCCAAGATGAACCTGCTTTACACAGAGCTAAGCCTGAATTACAAAAGCCCTCCTGAGATATAAAATACATCAGATCAGCATTATGTCAGTACAGACATAAATACTCTTGACTCAGATCAACTCCCATTGCATTTTCTCAGAGCCCTCATGAGAGACCCTAAATACACCCATGGAATATCTTAAGAGACATTTCCTCATTTCACACATAAACATGTGGAAATCATTCCTGGTTGAAGCAAAAAAGACAAGTCCGTACTTCTAATGTTGTGGGTTTATCAGCCCCCCCGGGCTGAAATAGTCAGGTCCAGGTGGATTTTCGGAGCAAAGCCAATCAAAAGTTTTAGTAAAATGCCTCTGCTAATGACATATTTAAGAAAACAGAAGAGAAGGTGGATTGTGCAGAAGAAATTAAGGAGCCATGTAGGAAGAGGCAGCAGGCCTCCCTAAGTTGGGCACCAGGCTCCCTCTCCCCCTGGCCCTGGGCCAGGGGCAGGTGTGGCACTTAAGCCCCGCCCCCCAGATGGGACATGTACCAGAGTGGAGAAGAAATTCCAGAGAGAAACTCCCCTCCTGAAATGTGCTGCAGAAGGAATTCCAGCCCAGTGGAGAGCAGAAGAGAATACGAGATAACATGAAGCCTCCAGGGTTAGTGTAGCAGGAGGGGAGAGCAGAAGCACAGGGGTAGTCCCCCACCCTCTCTCCCTCCAGCAGGGGAAAGACTGAAAGTTGAAAACCCCTGCCACCTGTAGAAGATTATTGATAAACAGGAGATCCTGGGTTCAACTCCCAGTGGTGCTTCCACAGTGCAGAGACCCCCCAGCAGCTCATGAAGAAGCCTGTGCCAGAGCAGCTGAGTGCATACAGAGGCTGTGACCCCTCATGAGAGGCCTGAGACGAAGCAAAGTCTTGCTGGAGACCTGTGGCTCATGGAGAAAGAAACCTATGCTGGAGCAAGTTGTTCTGGGTAGGAGCTTGTAGTCCCAGTGAGGGATCCATGCTGGTGCAGTTTATTTGTGACCCTAAAGGATAGCAGAGAACGGAAGAGCTGTTGTCCTGGGTGACCCATGGGGATAGGTCTATTTAAGACTATCTCCTGTGGGAAGGGACCTCCACGCAGCAGAGGAAGGACTCAAAACCATTTCCTGCAGCCATGGTTGAAGACTATGGTAAAGCAAGTGTCTCCTTGCAATCCATAGAAGGGATACCACAGGAACAAGGGAAAGGACTCAAAACCCATTATCCCCTATAACTGTGGTGCAGACCATGGTGCAGCAGGTATCCCCTTGCAGTCCATGGAAGACCTCACGGAGCCCAGATGTTGCCTTCCAGCGCTTGGTCCTGGCCCAAATGGAGGAGGGGCAGGTCCAATCCTGAAGTCGACATGCGGGAGAGAGAGAGAGAGAGAAATCTCCAACTATGACAAATCAGAGTTGTTGCCTTAAAGATAATAGAAGACAAACTTTACAGTGCTGCAGACTTGCTTCAAAAAGAAGAGACTTTCTCCTCCTGGACTGATACAAGGGGGAGAGATGCTTTTGTAAATACCTAACATTTGCTTCATAAGATAAGCAGGCTTAATTAGAATTGTTGTAGATATTATTCTTTAGTCTTTATCTTGCTAGTAATAAATCTTAATATTATTCCCCCACGTCAAGCCTCTCTTTTGTCTATATAAAACCTCTCTCAACTTGCAGCAATTGCAGGGGAGGAGTTTGAAAAAAAATTAGTCCCGAATAAACCCACCACACCTGAGCACTCCTTCTTCTTTACCCTTGGTATTTTCTCTGTAGTTTTGGGGGGTTTGGGGTTTAAAAAGCAATCCTCTTCCCACAAAACTTCTGCTGAAAGCATAAAAACACCTGAGCCAGCTCTGTGTGGACCATGTGGATATAGAGGACTGCTAGCCCAGGCTGTTCCTCACTCAGGCTCAGCTGACCTGTTTCTGATGATGCCACTTTTTTAAATTTTCCACACCTTGAATACATATGCTATTATGTCATGGGTTACAGTGTCCAGATCTGGACTTCTGAGTACAAAGCAGGCATAGACACATAGAAGTAAGTTTAGCAAAGGATCTTGAAGATTATTAAGGGACTGGAGCACCTGCCATACAAGAAGAAGCTGAGAGAGCAGGAATTGTACAGCCTGGAGAAAGGAAGGTTCAGGAAGGATCTCATCAGCGTGTATAAATAACTGATAAGTAGGAGTAAGAAGACAAAAGCAGACTGTTGTCAGTGGTTCCCAGGGACAGGAAAAGAGGCAATGGGTACAAATTGACAAAAATTGACGTGAAGAAAATTTCTTTTCACACAGAAGAAAAATCTGTCTCTCTGTGAGGGTTGCAAGCAATGGAAGAGATTGTCCAGAGAGGTCTTGGAGTCTCCATTCTCGGAGACATTAAAAATCCAGTTGGACATGGCCCTGGATAATCTGCTTTAGCTGATCATTCTTTGAGCAAGGGAGTTATACTTGGTCATCTCCAAGGATGCTTTCCAGCCTTCAACAATTCTGTGATATCTAAGAACTTTGTGCCTTTGGTCCATTTCTTTCTTTTGAAACTTTTCATGACTCCCTCTTCTTTCTCCTTCTCCCATTCCTGGCCCTTTCTGTCTCTCTTTCTTGGAAGGCTCACTGATGACACCCAACTGCAGAGTCAGCTCAAATCAGAGAGCAGCTCACCATCCCCACGTAGCTTTTGGACTTCTGACCAATGCTACAGGCAAGAAAGCCAGAGTAGAATTAATTGTGCTGACTGCACCCCCAGCATGATGTATATGCACACCAGATAACTGATAATAGAAAGCTGGTTTCATTTCTGTTCTCGCAATTCCTGCTGTCCTTCATCAGCTTGGTCTAAAATGCTGCCAGCTTTTGTACCAGATAAGAAGTCATGCTCATTCTGACTAAACTCAAACCACTTCTACAACTCATTTACTATAATAGGCACAACCTACCTTTCAACCAGGAATATTAAAGAAGGCCTTAAAATCTTGAGATTTTAATGGAAGATTTACTAAATTTTAATTTCATTATTTTTCAGTTACTTTACTCACTGTAAAATCAGCCTATTCAGAATACAAGTCTCCTCCCCATCCCTACAGATCTTGGGTAAACAACTGACCTAATCATCCTTTCATTAAGGCTGATAGCTTTGGTATAATTATTCCTTGCTTTTGTAGATGCAGTGGAGGGAAGAAGCTGGTGTTCCATTCTGCAAGACTTATATCAAAGTACTGGAGAAAGAATCATCAAGATTTCTACTGCTATTTTTTAAAAATATTGCATTTAATTACCGTTATAAGATGGTCAATAACAAGCTTCAAACCTGGTTATATAGGCCCATACATACGAGCTGACATAAAGGGAAAACTTCAAAGAGCCCTGTTTGTCCAACTGAGATGGGCTAGATCCAATTAAAGATAAGGAAAAGGCAAAGTAGTAAATTATTTAATCGACTGCATGTCTGCTTTACTAGAGATTGCAGTACAATTTAGCTTTCTCTCATAAGACTTTACTATGTCTAAATCCAAACAAATAAATTGAAACATCATCCTGCTTTATGAAAAATACAAACCACCAATGCTATAAAAAAATATTTTTTCTGCATTCTGTTATATAAGCTGATACTGCCAAATGTTACATACTGCTTAAAATATGTAATTATACTGAATGACAGGGACAAAGCCCCGAGGAGTTTTAAAGTTGTAGATAAAAGTCAACACAGTAGATGCAGCTCTGCAGCAGGGAGACTGGCATTAACGCTGCTTGATTTTACTACTAGAAGCAGACTGGCAAGACAAAGTCCAACTATGACAGAAGCAGACACAAGTCAAAATTACTGAAGAGCTATCTGGAATAGAAAGCAGGGAGGCCAAAGTACTAGGGCCTGCTAGATAAGTTGCTGCTATTTTAGCTTGGTGCTTGCAGGGCCTATTAATGCCATGAGAGTGACTTTCCACACTCCTCCATCAACAGAAACACCTCAGTGGTTATGTTAGGAAAAGGAAGCAAGCTCATGCGGATTTTCCATTAGACAGGTACTTCTTCTGGTACGTCTGGCCTAGAAGTCAGCTTTCTAGGTTTTTCTGCCCATCCTCTTCTGAGAAAAGGAAAGGAAATCAAAGCAGAATAATTTACTCTTGCTGGGGATTGAAAAAAAGGCAAATAGTAGATATCATGTCCCATGTTAAAGCACTGAAAATAAGTCTGTAAAAGTCTGAAAATAAGACTCATGAAAATACCTATAAAGCCAAAAAAAGCACTTTGGCTTTGCATGCCAAGCACCTTGGCAAAACTGTGAAGGTTTTGCTATAAAACAAGTATAACACTGATCTGGAAATTCCTACCACTTACCTACTGGACACGAGCCATATGAAAAAAAAAAATCCAATGACCAAGAGAAAAGAAGTAAAATGCAAATGCAGAACTAACCAATCAATGAAAGTAAATGAAAAATGAAAACTATACTTGTCATTTGTTGGGCCTGAAACAAAAATATTACAATGGATGAAGAAATATGGTTGTTATAGTTTAAATGGAGAGACGTTCTATGTAAAGTTGCTTTCATTATCCACATAAAGCAAATACTTAAATGCTTTCAAGGAATCTTTGCTGCTTTAGTAAACTTATATGACAAAACAATATGCCATGGTGGTCTACTACATATTTTTCAGAATAAATAGTATCATGTATTCAAGGGAAAATATGACTGTTTTTTCCAAAAATAATAAAAAATCTCCACAAATCCCAAACAAACAACTTTTCTTACATAATAACTTCAACAGTGAAAAACAGAAAAAACCTGCTTACAAAGCAGAATACACCTAAGTACCACCAATCAGCTGTGCAGGAGCAAAATAAACAAAACATTACATTATTGCTGCTCCTGAAGCCATGTCTTTCCTTACTCCAGCTAAGAATCCTTTTTCTTTTCCTACTTTTTTTAAGTAACAAAGATGGGGATATCTGTGGAAACTAATTTCATCATCAATGAAAATAAAACCTGTACTTTCGTATGAACCTCTTAATTTTTTACATGAAAGGAGGAACTATTTTGAAAAAAAAAAAAAAATCCTCCAGTTATGAACTGAGGTCCTGTTTTGTTACTGAGTCACAGAGTTTGACATGTTTTGCTTAAGGTTCTCTTGCTTTCACAGGCACAAATCAGGAATAACTCTATGAATAACTCTAAGAAAGCTTATATGATCGATTTGGTGCAAAAACCATGCAAGCAAATGGAATACCCAGCGCAAGTTGCTCTCAGGAGGTGGTGAAATACCTGTTAGCCTGTTTGAACATCATCTTCCATGAAGCACTGCAGCCTCACTTAAATGAAACCAATGTGATAGAGGAGATCTAATCTAGTAAGGGAGACAGAAAACAAATCTCAAAATACTGGAACTGCCTCGGGAGAAAATCTGTGACTCCAGCTAGTTCTAATGTGATGTGTTCAGATATGGTGGCTGCCATTTCCATCAAATAGCCCCAAATAAACAAGATCATAGCCTGGAGAGGTGACATTCTCAGTCCACAGCAGCGAGACTGCTGTGTTCCAGATGCACATCTGGAGCATCCATAAGATAGAAAAGCATTCATGCAAAACTGTAGAGAGAATAGCTGTGGAGTAATAAATAGCAGCAGTCTGGCAAGTTACACCCTGAGCAGATTCAGAAGCTCTGTTCTCTGCCTCTGTACGTGTAAACCTATTCATAATAACTGATTAATTAGGAAAGCATCATATTTGAGATAACCTGTCAGGTTTCCCAGATACAAAGATCAAATTTAAAAGTCACATTAGACTAAATCAAAGTTTAAAAATAACAGAGATCAGGGAAAACCAGAATTTTGACACAGTGTTTTGCAACAAACGCTAAAAAGGAGGGTTACCGCAGTGTACAGGAATAATGAAGTCACTTGCTTATCCCAAAAGCAGAGTAAAGTGCAGCTAGTCAATCTAGGTCACATTTTTTTTTCCTTAAAAATCCACAGTAAAAGAGAACTCTCACTGTTTCCCATTAGTCAGCATTCCTGCATTTCATTCATAAAGGTGAAGGTTTTTCCACATACCTAATCTAAAGCACTGGTCTTTGATTGGTTGTTCCCTCTAGATATCTTTTGTTTGGTTGGTTGTTTTTTTTGGTTTTGGGTTTGTTTTTTTAGATAAGGTACTTATTACCTGTTTATACATGTCTATAACAGTCTTTTGCATACTGAAAATCTATTATCTTTAGATTTATGGTGAAGATATTATCTTCACCATTTAGATGAAATCCATTAAACATGCCTTCATGGCTCAAAAGGAAATTTTCCATACCTCTTGTAATTTTATGACTCTCCTCTGGGCATGTAATAATTTTCAGCTGTTTTCTAAAGTATGGAGGGAAAGAATGGACACATTACTTCATAGTCAAGTCTTCATCAGGGCCAGAGTAAAAGTATTAACTTACAAACACTGCATATGGCAATCTGGTTAATACAACCAGAATAACATCCAATCTTTATTTTTCAAAACTGTGGTCTGCTCTGGTATTCAGATGCTGATCTTTAGAATAAATACCTTTTTCTTTATTCTCATTTTGTATTTGCGCATTTTACTCTTCCCACAGTTATTTATTACCAAACGTCAGCACAGTGATATAAGACACCTAAAATTTTCTATGACAATGATCCTTCTTTCCAATTGTCAAAAAGCTACCAAACTTTCACATTTCATGCATAAAATACATTAAATATATACATATATATAGTCTGCTACAAAGTCATTTATGAGAATGTTGAAAAAAACAGGCCCAGCACTGTTGACACTTCTTGATAGTCAGATATTGATAACTCAGCTTTAAGTGTCTTTTCCAATTAGTTGAGCACCTTGTGCTTAATATCTATATCACAGATCATATTGTTCTAATTTATTTATGGACTTCTTTATGGGACAGTGTCAGAAACCTTGCCTGAAGTCAAAAATAATCCTATCTGTCCTTAGATCCGATTAACCCAGAAATCCCATCAAAGAAAGTAATTAGAGTACATTGATGTGATTGTTTTTGACAAAAACATTCAAGCTGGTTTTATTACTTTATCTTCTCTGTACGTACACATAGAATACTAATAACTCATTCCAGTAACTTTCCAGATGTTGAAATTACACTGATTCATCTGTAATTCTACAATAGTCTATTTTTCCTTTTTTTAAAGTTAGGTACCATTTGCTAATGATTCAGGGATTAAGCTGGCTAGATTTTCTAAGTACTTGAGGGCAAATTTAATTGGATCCTGTCAACACGAATACATCATGTTACATTAATATTCTTTAAATTGTTCCTTCCCAATTCTGTTTGCACCTATTTGGCAATGTTTTTGGTTAAAGACATGCCTACAGAAGGGGCCAGAACTATCCTTTTATCTTTCTAATGCATCATTCTTACATCTTCAGAATTTTTTCTCCAAAGCGTTCATGTTTATTTGTGTAGCCTGATGCATCCACATTTTGGAGTATATTTCCTGTCTTCCCTCATCATTGTGATAGTTTTCAGCTCTGCTTTTTAACATGTTCTCTTTCAGTAACTGCTAGCTCTTCTTCACTCATTTATCCCTTAGATTATCTTCCCAGGACACCATTTCTACTAGGTCCCCAGGTTCACTAAAGTATGTTTTTTTGAATTCAGTTGCTCATGTTCTACTTCTATAGTTGCTCCTTCCTAAACCCATAAATGTTGCCACTTCACAGTCACTTTGACCCTAATTATCTTCCAAATGGAGATTCTCATCCTCTTACTCACGTCAAAATCTAAGAAATGATGATCATAACAATAACTTTCTTTATCTTTTAAAATAAAGTTTTTCTTATGTCAGATCTTCTCTACCCTTACATACCAATTTTGGAACTGAATCTCTGATGCTTTCCAATTCAACCACACCAAATCATTTGGATGTTTCTAGCCATTCTACTCTTCTGACCAAGCTGCCTACAACAGATTCCAATAACGACTATGTCCCTTTTCTTTTCCTTTCATAACTGGTGAAGGTGTGCCTTCAAGAATTCTACTTCTCACTTTCTTGCCTGAACATCCAAAATCTAGAAATACATTTTTCAAATGAAATGTAACTCTACTAGTTTCCCTTAGCTTGTGTTTTCTAAACAGATCATACTCTTCTAACCCACTAGTCCAGATATGTAGCATCTCTGTAACTCACACTAATAGTTCTAGATGTCCTTCAGACATTTCTGTAGACAACTCTCATCAATTGGTAGTTTTAATCTTCAGTCTTTCCTGCTATCCTTCTACAATTTCCAACTTCCTGCCTCAGTTTTCAGATGTGTGAATAATTCAGCCTATCAGTGATATCTTAACTCACAAATAGGTCCTTGCCATTAACACATTTCAAAATTAAGTGAAAAGGGCTTTCCTTTGAGGAAAGGCTAAAGGAGTTGGGGTTGTTCAGCCTGGGCAAGAGAACGCTCCAGGGAGACCTTACTGCAGCCTTTCAATACTTAAAGGGAGCATTTATGAAAGCTGTAGAGAGACTTTTTGCCAAAGCTGGTAGTGGCAGGATGAGGCAACTGTTTTACAGTAGAAGAGAGTAGATTTAGACTGGATATCAGGAAGAAATTCTCTGCTGTGAGGTCGATGAGGCACTGGAAGAGGTTGCCTAGAGAAGTTGTGGATGCCCCATCCCTGGAAGTGTTCCAGATCAGCTTAGATGGGGTTTTGAACAACCTGGCCTAGAGAAAGATGTTCCTGCCTATAGATGGGTTGTACTAGATGATCTTAAAATGGTTCCTTTCAATTCAAAACTTTCTATGGTTCTCTGAAATCTGACTGTCCTCTCCCCATGGCTGAAAATGGAGTGTATTATCTTCCTGAAATTCATCAAAGGAGTTTTATTAATTTTGTGCCTATATATACACATATGGCAATAGAAATGAAATCAAAAAGAAGGGAAAACAAAGCTGTTTACAAAACCTATAAGCCCCCAATTAAATACCATTAATCATATTTATCAAGTCTTTCAACATTAGTACTTAAAACAACATAAAAACTATTCTGTCACAGATACCTTCTTTAGGACTTGAACATTTTTTTCATTGCTTTAGGCAGAAGTAATGCAATCCTAAGTGCCTTTTAAAGCACTAGGTTTGATGTGAATACCTGTCAGTCATATGCCTTACTTTCATTATGACCAGAATTTTCATTGAATTATCTTCAGAACCATGAGGAAATTCTGAATTACAAAGACCATAATGAAAAAAAGTGTTACTTTAAAAAGATAAATTAATTAGCTTACACTAAAACAAGCACTTAAAGTGTGCATTCGCAACCCTGGACAATACCTGCTGACACTAGTAGCATGAAGGTAACTACAAAAGGGTTATATCTGCAACAGGAAGTTCCACCACTGACAGTGTAACATTCAGCTGCAATTTTGAGGCAACCTCCATAGCATCTTCATCGTGAAAGAGAATTTATGTGAATAAAGGTCTTTTTTTTAATATTAGCAGACAAGTGAGGGAAGATTGCTTCCTCAGTGAGTATGCTTTGGAGAGAACAGGGATGCATAACAAATTCCTCCATCCTCATAATTAGAAATATCCAAAGGGCCACTAAACCAGATTGATTTCTACCATCATAAGCTTGTCTTTGAAGGGAGGTATGCATTTTGCAATATATATTTCACACCCTTTCTCAAGACAAACTTATACATTGAGACATTGAGCCTGTAAAAACTTTTAAAATAAAAAATACAATCGTATCTATAATTTTATAAGCATAGCTAGTGATGAAAACACATCTACACATGCAAATATTTACACAGTTACATATAATTTGAAATAAAGACAAATTGTATTCTTGAAATGGATATAAGAAAACTTATAAAGTCTCTACATATTTTGTATTAGAAAAATGTAATAAAAATTTAGAAGAATCCATTTGAATTCTACAATCATTTCTCTTATAAAGCTGATTTATTATGTCAGAATAATACTAACTTAAAGACTCCCAGTCTTTAAACATCTGAGTAAGGTCTTGAGAACTCCTTCATCCTAAAATCAAATTAAATTAAAAAAGGATTCCAATAAATAATAAATTCCAATAAGATCAAATATTTTCAGAACATTCAATTTTCATTCATGTTTCCATTCAATTCATGTTTCACATACACTGCTGCAAAACAAACAAACTGAAACACTTTTAAACTATCAACTGGTGCAGTGATATTATTTGCATTTTAACTGTTTACATTTAATTATGGTACTGTTGCATTCACATGAGAATTTCTCAGTAAGTAATTGTCTTATGCACAATTCTGGTACAGTAAAACTTTTTCAGTCTTCTGCAGTATAACAAAATATTTAAGAGAGGATTTCTTTTACATTTCACTAGCAATTGCTTGACAATTTAACCATCCTTCTACAGTACAAACATTTATGAAAACGTCAGTCATTGTGGCCTACACGTGCTTAAAAATATTTAAAGTTTCTCCAGAAGGCAGTAAGCTCAGTTCCTTGTCCTGTTCTTGACACAATAATAGGCTGCTATCATTGAAAGTTCTCCCAGATTTTTCTGCTCCTTTTAGCTGAATCTAAATATGGTGAGAATACAGCTTTCTTTAATGTCTTTTTAAAGGCTCCACTAAAATGACCTTATATCCAGACTATTTGAGTTTATTCTTGCGTTCTCTTCAAGAAGATGTAGGAGATGGCTTCTGGGGTCTTTAAGGTTATGTAAACCTAATCATTAAAACCACCATAAGATGTTAAGTCTTTTCCACCACAACATAGCTAGAATTATAGACAAAAGATTACCGGAGACAGCAAAAAAGTGTTTAATTTATTTTACTCCATTACTTCCAAATGTACCTTAATCTGGAGTTGTTTCAGAAACAGTGTAAAGTGTCTTCCTTACACTGTGCTAACAGAGCAAAATGAAGAAACACTTTTTTCATAATTTAGCTTATTTCAGTGAATCAGATAATGGCAGCCTATAATGTAGTGCACGCCAGAAAGAGAAATAAGAAATAAGATCCAATAGAAACAGAAATTAAAGAGGAAGGGAAGCTGTAAAGATCTAAATACTGAGCGATGACATTAGCAGGCAACTTATAGAAGCTACAGTACAATAAACTTTGGAATTGTGCAAACATTCCTAACAAAGTCAATAGGCCCAATTCAAATTTTATAGCTCTCTAAAAGTAAGGAGAACACTAAAATCAATAAAAGACCCACTAGCTTCAACAAGACCCAGATTTCTTCAGGACATTGTAACACTAACACTCCACTTTATCAATTTACTAAAAAAGTCAAAGCTGAAATAAAATTGTACTGGTGAAAATCATGAAAAGAAGTTTTGAAAAGCATAATGTGGTCTATGAAAAAGTGTCAGGAAGTTTCAAGGGAAATTCAAGACTTCAAAAATTTCAAGATTAAAAAATATAGGGGTCAGATGTTAGATTGAATTCACCTTACATTTTGTAACAAAGAAATTTATTCATCCTTGATGTTAAAATAATAAGTTAGCTCTGATCTGCTTCTGCAGTAGCCTACACTGCCTGAGTCAACAAAGTAAGACATTTTTGCAGTTTCCATTAGAAAAGAACAAAGGTGTTTTTTTTCTTATTAGCAGAAAAAATGTTATAGAAATTCGTAACATGTTCCCAAAGTTCACCTTACACATTGACAAAAATCTTGTAAACTGAATTTCGCTAAAGAAACTTCAAAGAAGATCATTAAAACAATGGTTAAATGTGTTCCAGTGTATATGACCTTTGACAAAAACTCTAAGAGACATTTTTGCTAAGGAACAGGTCTGTCGGACAGAAAATCACTGAATCAAAGAGGTCAACAGGTTGGAGAAATGTGAAAAGAAATTCTTACTGCGATAGATTTTAGGCACTTAGATAACTTATATATTTTTAAATTTAATATGGAATCAGATCCTTTCTGCCAGATTCTCCAACAAACAACAAATCTATCAGTAACTAAATGTCATTGTGCTGTGCGTAGATTTTTACTAAAATCACATACTCTGCTATCCAGCAGTGGGCTCCAAGAATCACAGATACAATGACAGACAAAGGTTTTAACTCTACTAAGAACATCTGACCAAAGCAGAATTCTGAAGAGTCCAGTGAAATCTAGAGTCCTATAAAACAAACCATTACAAGTGTTAAAGACAAAAGGAGTGTTTTTCAAATGAATATTGGTCAAGTCACAATTCTTTTATCTAGAGTAGAGAATCCAAACTTTCTAGACCAACCACACTAAACAATATGTTTCATTTCTCACACAAGTGTTTTTATTACTTAAAGGTTTTAAATTTAAAACAAAATAAATCTGCCTTTCATCATTATCTGAACGCTTTTGGAGTCCGTTCCAGGATACATGAAAGAACCTATAGGTTGTAGAATGAAGATTGCAGAGGATGGAAAGCACATAATGTTTCTAGAAACCAGTAATCCAGTAATTTATCCCCTGTAGCCTTTTTTTGTACTAGGAGACTTGATACTTACACAGGAAGTAGGTGATCATAAATTCTGAAAGATTTCTGCACCACTAACTCCTTTCTGAAAAGTGCAGTTGAAATTGGCAGTGTTAAATTCTATTTTATCATGTACTAACATGACAGAACAGCAGTGCTTAACTTTTTATTTCATTAAGAATCTGCAATAGTTCACAGAACCAATACCAAGGGTTTACATGCACATAGTATGTTCATGGTAGGAGATTGCTCATGGAACTTTAACTTGGATTGACTGGGCTTGAGGCACAAGTTTAACGAAGGAGACATATGCAGCTACCAATCCTGTAGTTTCTTTGCTTCTTCTAGAATCCTTAAGCTTTGCATTTGCTTAATTTCCAGATTAATTTGCACCTTTCTATTTCTGACAAGGCAAAGATGTTATAATTGGTAATTCTAAATAGCTTTTGTCATACTGTCAACTAAATGAGTAGAAGGACGCCTTCAGACTATTAAGGGGAAAACATCTGCCCCTACTATAGAATTCACCACCTTTCAACAGAAACTGTTACAGAAAAATGAACAGGGGTGGAGGTTTTGTTATTGTGTTGTGGTTTATTCTGTGTTTTTTATTCTATTTTACTTGGGTTTGAAAAAGTTAGCCTAAAATATGAAGTATTTATATGTAAGGCTAATCACTAAGTCTTAGTAGCAAATGAACAAGAGTCATTATCAAGCAACATATCAATATCTCCTAGTAAGCATCTAGAAGTTAATTACACTAATTTCACACACTAATGGCATTGGACTGCACCTAAAAGACCCTACAGCTACTTTATGAAAGAAAGGGTGAATCTGAACAACACCCACTTCCTTTTTTCAGCTCTTGCTTATGTGAAGTTATATTTAAATTCTTACTCAGTAAGTAGCTAGTGAAACATTTTGCCCTATTTGCAAATTCAGTCCCGGGTTTAGCTCAAAGAGATGAGCATTGGATCATCTGAAAAGACAATCAATTCTCATTCCCTGAATGAAAAATATCCATTGTGGGCTGCCCTAACAAAGCCAGTTTAATTATAGATCCATTTGCAACATATCAAAGTAATATTAAAAAAGACCTTTAACTAGGCCTAAAACTGATGTTTTTCCTGACATATTAAGATATCAGCTTGTATCATTTGTTGTTACAACTGTGCAAATTCACTTTCAGATTGAAAAATATGCTAACATCCAACACTGCTACTCTGCAGGGGTTCCATGTTCCTTTCATTAAGGGGTTCTCTGCCTCTAACTTCAATACTGCCATGTATTGTAGCCCTTTAAGGCAATCCATACCCTTCCAATCTACATTTCACTCACAATGTACAGACCTGCTAACCACCTTCTTTTTACCTGTAATGAATTCTATGGGGTGCAATATGAAGTCTGAGTAAAAATTAGATTCATTTGAGGATATGCAATAGTCATAGCAGACACTAAATTCTCCCTATTTTCTTACATCCACAACGCAAACAAGTTCACTTGACTATTGACTTGACTGCAATGGTAATTTCCAAGCCAGTTCTCAATCCCCCAGGTCATTGCCAGCTTCTACTGGGTCATTTCCAGAGCAACGCAGAGGCCACACAGGGAGGCTGGACCAATGAACCAACATTAAGTGAATGAACAGTCACTTATGCAAATATTCATACACCTCTGTCTCTGGATATTTAATGAAATACAATCTTACAATTCTTCTGGAACTGCTGAATTGAGAAAAATTATTTCCCATTCAACCTGTAGATATCCAGTGTTCTTATGAGAGATGATAATTTCTAAATCATTAGATTATAAAGGATTTTCAGTTCCCTTAAGTCTATCCTTTAAAAAAGAAAGAGACCTGAGAATTTGTTACAAACCCGTATTTTTTTTATTTAGTAGTCTAAGATAAATAATATTCTCTCCAAAAAATTGTCACTTCTATCAACTATGCATACATTCATTAATTTTCAGTCAGTATTCTGAAAAGCCAAAAGTAATTTATTTAGTTATAATAAGTTTAGTTATTTAGTTATAATATTTAGTTATATTATATATTTAATTATAATAAGTTATAAAAAGTTATATCTATTATACTAGACTCATAAGAGATTGCAAAACAGGTGTCTTCAGCTGCTTTATAATAAAAATAAATTTAAAAATAGAAATTTTATTTATGGAAATTTTACCAATGCAGTATGTCTTCCTTTTTTTCAATGATGGATTAGGGCCAAAGTCAAGTATAGAATCCAGCTCTTCTGGCTCCAATGCTCTGCTGTGCCACCTTGGCACTAAAGTCCCTCTCTTTACTTCAGAACAAATAGTGAAATACAGTGCCTACATAACTAATGACATTAAAAGTGTAATTTAAGCATGAGAAGACTTTATTGTAGTTGAAAAAGCAAATGTCCATCTTTCAGCTCTCATTAATTAAGTCTACTCTACTACAGCCACATCATGTTTTGAATTCTGACTTGGCTTAATTACAACTGTGGGTAAATCTCCATTGCCTGTGTTCAGCGTAACACATTGAAATGTATGATCTACAGAAATTCAAAGTCTTAAGCCTTATAAAATCCATTCTCAACTCATTTAAAAGAACTGTAGTACACTGTCTTTGTTGCCTTAAGTACTTGCAAGATTAGAAATTGTAAATTCCTGTTACAGAAGAAAAAATATAATGTACCCATATCAACCTGCACAACATGCATCTGTGGAGATTGAGTTAGAAATAGTCTTAGTTTCCAAATTCAGTATTAAAAGCAGTTGCATGTACACCACAGTCCCACAATTCCCACATCAATTTGTCTTCCTACAATCACTGTTTCTTAGTGTTAACACTTCTTTTCTCTCCTCTTTTGTAGTGTAAAACACCTACACTAAAAGTGAGAATTGATTTATTAGCACTCCTTTTAAGTAGATCTAATGCACAAAGATGCACCTGGAGCATATCTCTACTCCAGTGAAAGAGCAAAGTAACTCTGCAGCCAGTCAATGTTTTTCCAAATTTAAACCCACTTGCACGACCAGTGATGTTAGAGATACTGCTCCTAACTGCGACAGATGCTACTCCCAAGAAACAGCTACTAAATACAGACAATATCTTTTCTGTGAAGGAGAAAGACCACTCCAATTTTCTTCAAATATTAGTGATGCATGGCAGAATGAGAAGCACTAGTTCACTGGCGCAGCACCACTAATTTCCTTACACATAACTGGGAAGGAACGCTTGACAGTAGTAAGCATCTAATTGCAGGCACTGGAAAAGGATCTTATGTGACAGGAGAAAGGTAAAAGTAGGGCACAAAAACAAAAGAGAAAATGACATATCTGGCTGAAGTCCACACCCCTACTTTTCCCATTAGTACAATGTTTCTTTCCATTACAGATTTACTACTGCAAATCAGTGAAAGCCACAATTCAATCAGAGACAAAACATAACAAATATATTTTTTCTCATTTGCTTCTTTTGAGAGGTCTAAGCTTCACTTCCAAACTCTACTTGATTCATACTTAATTGAACCACATTCTATATGCAAACTATATGCAAAATAATGCTCCAGTAGCCAGTACTTAATGTTCTGCTTCTGATCAGAAGAAACTGATCCCCTCATCCAAGCATCCAGTTTTCCATTATGAAAATTCTAAATTCTTTAATATCTACTCAGACATCAAAGAAATGTGATAGTCTATTGCCACATAATAATAAATAAATTCCAGTAAATAATATCAGTATCCAAAACTTGTTATTTTTCTTATTTAAATGCAGCCAAAAAGTTTAGATCTCCTGTGAGTTCAGTGGATTGGTTAGAATCAGAGAAACATAGAGTCATAGAATGATTAGGTTGGAAGGGATGTAAAAGATTTAGTTCCAACCACTCTGCTATGGCATGATACCTTCCACTAGACCAGATTGCTCAAAGTCCTATCCAACTGGGTCTTGAACACTTCCAGAGATGGGGCATTCACAGCTTCTCTGGCAACAGGTTACAATGCTTCATCACCTTCTGAGTAAAGAAATTCTTCCCAATATCTAATCCTAATCCTGACCTCTTTCATTTTAAAATCATTACTCCTTGTCCTATCACTATCTGCCCATATTAGAAGCCTTTACATTACTTTACACTGTAAATACTTTATATACAACATAAAGTTCCCTCTGTTTAAGCTGTCTCAATGCAAATTCTAATCTGACACTATTCCAGGTGAGCAGAATCCTCAGATTCAGCTGCCTCAACCCTGGAATAGCCTACTAACTACCATAGTTAATTGAATTAATTTCTCCTACAAAACACATGGCTATAACAGAGATGCTGGCTTATCATTAAGTTTTAAAGAACAAAATGTAAGAGACAGAAATAACTCAGCTTCAGTAACAGAATTTCTAAAACAAACAAAAATGTTGTTCTTCTGGAAATGAGTGAAGAATGTGAAAGTAAAAAGAAAAAAAGAAAAAAAAAGTGAGGTAGGAGAGCAAACTAAGCTCCTTGAGGAAACAACAGCTTCCTGAATGCAATTTTATTTATGAAAGTTCTAATGAACTTTATGCTTATCCAGAAGCTAGTTCATTTTCCCCCTTCATATTCCATTTCTGGGCAAAAGCAGCTGTCTTTGGACACAGAGTATGCTCCTTTTAAAATGGTCTTACTTCTGATCTTTCAGTGGGAGTTCTTTTTGCCTAATGCTCCTGTCATTTGTTACTGGATTTTTGGCCAGAGAGCTGTTCAGAGTAAATGGTTCTGCCTAGAGAACATCCAGGCTGTTCAAAAAGGCAATCAATGTCAATTGCACTGCTTTTCTCTCTCATTCTTCCCACACAATAGTTTCCTTGTGGAAGTTAACTCTTACAGTGTTAGCAATAATCATACTCAAAATAAGACTGAAAGTCAAACAGACAGACACACACAGAAATAAACATCCCAAAACACCAAGGACGCCAAGCCCAGGTAGAGCTTTAGCCATCATCTGGTCATAGAATGTGGCCCAGCAAAATGTGTTTCTTGAACCAGTGAGCATAGTCAATTTTAAGGGATGATTCAATCCCCAAAAGTGTTTTTGTGAAAACAGCACCTCATACTTCAGCATTTACTATATTTCAATGGCATTTACCACTTTACAAGTAACAAGATTATAACAAAGCGTGCCACTTCACTCTCTAGCCCCTTTCCAGCTGTAATCATGGGATCCAGAAAGCTTGTTTCTCTCTCACATTTTCCCCAGTAATCTTGATCCAGCCAAGGAAAACTACAGCAAGAATAATTTGTTTGGACTACTGCCCTCATCAGTAAAGACATTAAAAACTATTTTTATTTAAAACAATTATTTGATTGATAATATTTATAAATCCTATAAACATACTAAAACATATCTGTAATCTATTCCAAATTCCCAAGATTCTGGGCAGATACAAACTCCATGTGCATGTTCAAAAAAAATGTCTTTACACACTTTTTGAAGGCCAGTAACATCAGACAGGCAGTATAAGCAGCTGCTGCCAGAGGTCACTGAGTATTTGAGAATGCTCCTGTAATCACTGTGAAGTACTGCGCTCTGGAGAGACTGTCCATTTTCAATTTCTACAAACTCATCTGGAATAAAGGGCAGTTGTATTTTAATTAAGGATGACATGGTTAAAAAACAGATGCATATTTTTGGGCATAAAATTGAATACCAATTTGTCACCTGCTCTTAATACAAACAGAGCATCACCAGTAAGGGCTGGGATCACGTTGCCAGACTATGGATAGTAGAGCATCCAGCACAACGCTACCAGGATGGATGCTGCCACAGTCCATGAGAGGTTGGCAGAAGGGAGATAGGCAGAAAACACGGAGATGCAATGCAGTCAAGCATCTGCACCATACTTTGTGTTCCCCAACTAAAGAGGAAGACCACAACCACATTCATGTCCTGAGTAAATCCAGGCTATATGAGGATACAAATGAGTAGAACCCAACTGTTTTTTTTTTAATGTCTGCTTGTATTAGTGGTTTAATTACTTTTCCATATTTTTTAAAACTATAAAAGCACAACAGAGACCTTACCTCTTCATCACAAATCAACATCTCATTTATAATATTTACAGGTAAACTATCATCTGTGTTAGCAAAGAATTGTTTTGGCACGTAATCATTCTGACTGCACAAAAAGAACTTCTATCTTTCATAATATTTTAGGTAGTCAGAGGTTAAATTCTTGATTACCTAATCAAACACCTGCATTTTGCAGCACTTGGCTGTGTAATTAAAGGTGCGCACTAAGCCGGAGTGCTCAAGGTCAACAACTAAAACATCAATCATATACGTAATAAGCCCTGGCTGACTTTCCTAAAACCATTCTTCAGCTGCAAAGTGTTTTTAAATAGATCAAGAAGATGGCTAGGTTATGAAATAGTTGTATTTCTCACTGTCAGACCTTTTCAGAAGTTTTAATTAGAATATAAGCTTCAGACACCTCAGCATAGCATGCCTATTAAGACTCAAATAGGTATAATCACAAGTGGTGCTCAATTATGAGCAAGTTATAAAATGATTTTGCCTTGGTATTCCTCCCAAGCTAAACAGTTCTCCTAATACTCTAAATATTATCTTCATTAACTGTATCCTAATAATGTCCAGAATTGTGTACTGTAGATTAAGTTTATCATGTTTCATTAGGCTGTAATTCAAGCATATATTTAACTACTAAGAATGTAATTGATGTTATCAAACTCAATGGGTCTATTTAAGAAGCTGAGAATTTCTTGCAGAAAGATTGAAGATTAGTACCAGCACAGGGACCACAGAAGCAGTTGTACTCTAAGGCTGGTACAGGTCACTGGAAAGATTAAAGATTTGCTTGTGGAAGAACCTTGTGGTACCTGGAGGGAAAGAAACAGTTTCACACCTGCATTGAGGGGTGGATAAAACTAGTCTTTCTTAAGCAAGGCTTCAGTCCCACTCATGTAGGAGGCATTTTACCAGAGTAACTGAGCTAGACTGGAGCATTGAACTAGATGACCCAAACTATTCTATGATTCCATGACTCAATAATTTGATCCAAAACTGAGTTTTGCAGTTCAGCACAATACAGAAAAGCAATCCAAAATTTTCCAAATGTTTGACTATGCTTTCTCTCTAGTCAAATATCCAAAATTACCTCAGAGGACTTACACTTCTCATTTTACCTCTTTAAAAACTTCGAGAATAACATCAGCCATGTGCCTTGATAATAGAAATATTGAAAATATAAATATCCTCCTTTTTTCATGACTCTCAAGCACTCAGAAGCAAATACCTCTGTCCTGAAAGGTTCTTTTTATTTGACTACGCAAAATGTAAAAAAAGAAAACCAAAACAAAAAAAAAAAAAACCAAAAACCAAAACCAAAAACAAAACAAACAAACAAACAAAAAAAAAACCATAGAGCATAGTAAAAGAGAGAATTACTCAAAAGCACCTGCAATGGTTCACTGTTTCACAGAGTGCTGGGTCAAAAATAAATGGTAGAAAGAAAGAAGACTGGATAAAGCGTTTCAAAGAGAAAGAAATGAATACTCTGTTGTACGTGTGTGCAATGTGAACCTTTTATGTTTGCTCTGAAGAGGAAAAAAGGGATCTTATCTAATTAGTATAAATACCAGCCCCTCCAAGAGAGAAAAAATACAAATAAACAAAGCATTTGCAACAGAGTGGCTTTTTCCCAAGCTATCATACACATAATATCTTTAAATGGAAACCTTGTGAGTCTGCACTCTCCTTCCACTATAGCTTCCTGATGAAACTGTGTAAATGCTTCTGTAAAAAAAGGTGCCATATTTTGTAAAGTATCTTTATGCAAACTACAGAACTAAAGGGTTAAGCTTATGAAAGAACCACAACTTGTGATTATGTGAACTCTGTCATATCAACATTTGATCATCATCTGTAGAGGCCATATATATCTGCCTATAGACCTGTTTAATGAATCCCATGCAAAAGTACACAGCCTTTTAGTTTCAAAGTAATGAGGAGAAGTCAGTGTTTGCATTACAAGAGAGACTAAGAATTGTCTTAATTCCTCATACAGTAGTACATACATCAGTTATGTTGCAAGTGATACCATCCTGAATTTGCAGATCATTTCAGATCTAAGAGCCCCAGATCAGCATAATCTGCAGCATTTATTTTAAGGTATCATTTCACCTTTGCAAATGGTTTTTCAAACAACTGTTCACAGTATAGCTAAATTTCTCAGAAAATTATACCTACTGTATTTTATTATCATGGTTCTAGTATCTGAGCACACACCATACAGAGCAGTTTCAAAGACTAGACAAGAGGTCATTCAGACAGACCAAACTCATTACCTGTCAAACGTGACTTGCTTCCCTTTATTGTCTAATTTCAGTCAAGTGAACTCCATATTCTCAGAAACCATTTTGCTCAAAAAAGGAGTAAAGACTTCCAAATATAAGCAAAGAACTTAAAGGAAAAATATTTAGCAGTACTTTTTTATCCTTTTTATGTAAGAAAATGATCAGTACATGTTCATATTTTCTAGTGCACTGACTGCAACAACTCATTAGAAACTGTAACACACAGCAATAGAATACAGAGATACACTTTCGCTTATTTGTACCGACATATATTTGGAAAATACTGATTTTTCTCCTTGTGCCCTGAACAGAAGTGAAATTTGCATGTCTGCATTTGTTTAACAAGAGTAACTTCAACTTGCAGAGTGTCTTGACATTCCCATATATCTCTGTCTGAGTACTACCACCATTTGAGTGATAGCTGCATAGCTCTAGAAATAGTGATTTCTTTTCAACTGTATCAGCATAACAAGCAAAGAACCAAAATCAATGTGCACTCTAAAGAAATAATAATTTTAAAAATTCTTGCATCATAATACAATAACAGCTACCCATCCTAAGTAAGGGGGTTTTGAGGACTACGACCCAGCAGAAGATAACGCTCAACAGCTGAGCCTGATTGGATGTCTGACATACTATTACATAACAATATATCATGCCTGACTAATATCTGTCTGTGTTCTGGCTACACTGCAATCAAAGTAGTCTGATCACATTACCTTTGAGGACCTGCATAAAAAAGCTGGAGTTTGTTTGTTGTACTGCTAATAAATTAACGAACACTGCTGTGGTCATGTCCTGAAAAATCTGACTTCCAGAAAGACAAAGAGGGAGAAAAAGAATAAGGACTAATTATTATATAAGAATTATTTATGTTTTGAAGAAAAAAATTAACCAAACCAGTAATACTGTACACATAATATGTTGTAAATGGACGATATATGTTTCCCCACAAATACATAGTTCTAGTTACTTGCAGATACAGGTCTTCAAAGGTATTTGGAAAATGAGGACAGAGTGACCTTGAAGACAGTCCCTGAGTTCTGTTATTATTGCACTAGCTGAGAAAAAAGAATCCTGTCTTTACAGAGGTGTTATTTCACAAAAATATTCTTATAAGCATGCCCCTGAGTGACAATATTATTTTTTTAAAAAAGATTTTGTCTAAAAATTGTAAACAAAATTTTCGATGTAATTTATTTGTTTCAGTAGAAAACTGGAGCTGATCCAGGATATTTCACTTTGAAGCACAAAAGCAGCAAGTCACATTTATGAAACTGAAGTCCATCTCTGACTTACATGTATTTGACTCAGCAGTCACTTATAGACAGAAAGGTAAAGTTTTTCTAACAGTAAATCTTAGAGTAACAGCTTTAGCTAGCTGGTACTGTAGGATTAAACTTCTTCAATAGCTCATCAGCCACAGTTTAGCCCAGTCAAGATAAATTCAGGTCAGAGGTTTAGGTACAGCTGCCTTTAGCTGAGGAGTTCTGGGATAAGCAGTGCAGGTTTTCTGTTGCTGTCACAGACCAAGAAAATGTGCAGAACTGAGTGTTTCTCTTCAGTTTTTAAGGATGAGCTTAACACGAAGGCTTTTTCTTCACGTCTTCCCCAGAAATCTTTTTGCAGAAGTATGTCTATTCTAAATTTTTAAATATAGAGTGGTATTCTAATGAATTATTGAAATAGCTTTTGCCAGACCTACCTGTGGAGTGTTTACTTTTCTTAAACATTTCTCTGCTACGCTTTGGTGTCTGCTTCACCTGATGTGCCTGCAGTCATGCAGGGTATGTTCTGTGGTTGCTTCATCCCACATTCTCATTTGAGATGTTATCAAAACTTCATCAGCTGGGGACATGGTTTTGCAAATGGAGAACAGAATAAGGTAGCTAATGGGACAGTATCCAGGGAGGGACATGGACAATGAGAAATGGAAATACAATGGAAGGAGTAACAGAGATTGAGAGGTAAAGTTGAGGAAGGTAAGGGAAAGAAAAGGCAGAAGGTTTGGGGACACAGGAGAGTTATAAAAGCATTCTGGGAGTAGAATTTTACGTAAAGTTATGTGGAAAGGGGAGTAAGGTAAATAGATTATGGCAGAAAGTGGAGAACAGAAAAAGGGAAGAAGGAAAAGAAAGAAACAAACAAAAAAAACAAACAGGAAGCCATAGTGAGCTTTTTTATTATTTTTAGAACACATTCACCTTAGTCAGTAATTTCTAGATATAGCAGTGAAAAAATAGCTATGCCTATTTAAATAATAAAGGACTTTTAAATCTCAGGATGAGAAAGCAAAATCACCTTTTCTTTGAACTTTTAACTCTGCCTTCATCTTCTTACAGGAAAATACATTAACTAACTTCATTTGATGCAGTCCATTTCACCAAAGGAAGGTAGGGCCATGGGAAATCTCCCTCAAACACCTTCTCTTCTCAGATCCAAAAATTTTATTTATTCACAAGAAATAATATTCAAGACACTTCTCAAAACTCACCATTCATATAGAACTATGTGATACTAACTGGAAATTCAAACAATAGATAAAAATAAAACTAGTTGATTAAAACTATAATGGAATTTGAAAATTACTTGCAACACTCTTTTACTTCTTTGAAATCTCAGTATGTTTCTGAGGAAAATAAGATCAAGCAAAATATTAAAAACTGGTTCCTAATGGCATGTTTCATTAGGTAGACATTTATTCCTTTTTCAGTCACAGTCATGGAAAGCAGTTATTGAGTCATTTAAGTGTGTAACACTCTGTGAAATATTAGAACCAGACAACTGAATAGCATACAACTCCTTGATATATCTTCCTGGTAAGGTATTCAAGTTAGTTTAAAAAAAATTTAAAAGGCAAATATAGCAAGCCCAAGAATATGGCAAAACGGCCTATTTTTGGCTACCTACTTATAAAAAAGCTGACTACTAATCATATTCTGAACAAACTAAAATAAACATGCATAGATAATTCTGGAAGATTCAAACAGTCAGAGAAGTGCAATCCTACAGGATTAAATAAAATTCTGCAGCTGCCGTCACTTATATTGAGCTGGTACAAGCATTTCAAGATTCAGGCATAGAAATTAAATGTGCAGTAACACTTTGAACATAAAAGCTCAGTACACAAATAGAGTGTGCAGTGAAAACATACCATTTGTAAAAAGACAATGCTGTTATCCTAATAGGATTCATATGCATTTTAAATTTTAGTGGCCGTACAAGAGAAGCAAACTAACCGAATATCTTAGAGAGCTTGCCAAAATCAACACTCAAATAGCCATCCAGAAGATAATTTTTTAATAAATAATTACTCAGGTTTTACAAATCAGCATTTACTTTCACTTACAGAAAAATATAGTGGGCATCAGCAGCAGCAGCAGCCAAGAGTTTATCTTACCACAGACCATATGGGAGGATGTCCCCATAGACTGTGTATCTTGTACTTGCATGGCATCTGCAGTACATAGCAACACTTTATCTGATGTAATAACACCTTCTGCTCTTAGCCTTTCTAAGTTATAAAACAAATGATTAAGTGATTTCACCATAATCAGCCTAAAGGAACACTGACAAGGTGGGATGAATACAGGGAGTTATCGTTTCACATGCCAGGCACCTTGTAAGTCAATATATTACGAGCTACAGCCTAAGTTTTTACACCTTCTGCAAATACTAAGACAGCACGAATGAACTCAGCAATTTGCGCCATGAGCTGCAATCTTTTAGAACAAAGAACCTTCCAGTGGGATAGGTGCTTCCTGTAGGCCCCACCTCCCATTGCATCATTGGATTAGTTAATAGAAATGTTGCTGATATACACAGGAAGGAAAGGTGAGAATACATGAAGAGGAAGATGCTTTCCAACAAAGTCCCTTTTTTCAATCAGGCACCAAAGAAGCATGGAATCATTAAAAGTTATTGCAATAAACGAAATATCAGCCTTCTTTTTTGCCAGATAAGTCTTGCCATTAAATATTACTTTTATTATTCTCCAGTATTAGAATATGTATCTAAATATAAAAAGAGAGAATATTATGTATCATAAAATTAGGGAAGAATGACATGTATTTATCTCTCTAATCTTTGTCAGAAGGAAATTGCCTATCAGTCTGATTTACCCAAAGAAGCATAGACACAAAAAATAAACTCAGTCACTATTTCATGGGAATCTTCATCACAGGAGAGAATAAGTGTGGAAGAAAAAAAATAGAAATTTTTCTATTTTAGCAGATAAGTGTTTTCCAACATGTGCTCTTCTCTAAAAAAAAGGAATCCATCCAGCTCTTACCTTGTCCTGTCCTATGCTAAAAGCACTGAGCAGGAAATGCTCTCAGTGAAGTCATAAAATTAATATAATAAAAATGTCTTTAGAGTACTACATTTTCTGAGAGATCCCATATACTGTCTGCATCCGAAATGACAGCCTTACTGACAGAGCTAGAGCAAGACAAGACCACTTTGCAGCGATGCCATGTTCTCACACAACAGGGTTAAATCACTACCATTAGTCTCTTGTGTAATTACAATCTCAAATTTAGTATACTATGTCTACTTTTAACATTCTTCACTGATGTGTGAAAACCACTTGACCAAACTGTGTTCATCAAGTACTTGAAATTATTTTTCAGAATTATAAGAGATGGATTATCCAGAAAACCAGAAAGTCCAATTTTGTACTGCTTTTCATTAAATATTTTTATTCTTAGAGGCCTTGATTTCCTAATCATATCTCTTAACACATAAAATGCATCTCCAGGTAATCTAATCCTGTTTAATCAGGGGAAATCCTTTCATATTTTTCTCAACATCTGTAAAAGTTGGCCTCAGATAAAGATAGCCTTAGAACATAGAAGACTTTTTCACCCTCCAGATTGCCTTTGATTAACATTCTGAAAATCAGAATTATTTTCTCTCTAATAAATATCTACCTAACGGACTATTTCCAATTGTCTGTTTAGAGCAAAAGAAACACCAGTTTTAAAAGAGATTCTCTAAGTTTATACACCTGAATTTCCTCAAACCTTCCTATTAAATTGACTGCTGAGGAGATTATGAAGTTTAAGGACTCATCATTTGAGAAGCTCCAATAATCTCAACTGGGTTATAGATCTCTGAACAAAAATTATATAATTATATAATTAAAAATTATATAATTTCCAAACCTTTGCAGGTAAGTGGTCAGCCTTCAGCAGAGTTTTTGAACAACTCACTTTCAATTCAGCTGCTAACGTTCCACCTGAATTTCCATTCATATGCTAGAATGCTTTCTGTATATTTTCTTAAAAGGGATAATGGAGAAGAAGGTGTTTTCATGTTTGAAAGCACAGTTTGCTACATACATACTGAAGATTTTCTAGTATCACCAAAGCATGTGATGGGTCAGTAGCTTTTTCCTGCTTGAAAACTGCCACTCATGTCCCAGTTGGCTTCATGCAGTACAGTAATTCCATAACTAATCATCAGTAATGACAAAGTAACACAACTTCCTTCAGTAGAACAACTGCTAACTGTGTTGATATGTAAAAGGATAAAAAAAAAAATTATATAACATACCTTAGTTTAATTATCTCTCAAGCCCTGCTAAATGAAACATATCCAGGCAACAAATGTGATTATAATGAAATAGGAGGGCCACTCCTTTCCTATTCCAGCACTGATACAGATCTCTCACCTTCATTCTCAGTGTGAACATAGGTCTTTATGCTTTTTGGTCTAAACTCAGAAATTATTACATTAAAAGAGGTCAATTTGAGACTTAGTTTTTTGGCATTGCTTTTAATTTTGAAGAGAATTCTCTAGTCTTTTTTTCCTTGGATACTTGGATGTATCTTTTAAGCCCTCTTCCCTATCATTGCTATTTCCATCTGTGACTGTTTTCTTCCAGTTTGCCCTCAAAGGAGGATAAAAAGATTCAGAGATGGGTGCTGGGAGGCAGAATACTAAGCTTTGCAGGGATGTACTAGTGTTTTTACCGTAACACTGTCTGTCACTGTGGTATGTGAACAAGATCACACAGTAGGAACCAACAACATTGGTCTCTACCTGGAGGTAGAACAGAAACTTTTGGTTAAAGAGTAGGAAGAACAGAAAAAAGAAAGAATGAGTAACAAAGATGGAAAAGAAAGAACTGAGCAAACCTGTGCCAGAAAAAAATTATTTATTCAGGTTTTTCCAACAACCAGGGATGGTTATCAAATTTCTACTAATCTCTGTCAACAGGTGACATTTGTTTGACAGGTCCAGTGAAGAATGATGCAATCAGGAGTCTTCTTTTTTAACTGGTAGCCCAAGGAAAGGTGAATTTGACAGGTTCAGGGAAAGAAATTTGATATCAAGTAATTAATGCTGATCCCAGGAAATGTTGTTTCTCCCCACAAGGGCTTGTTTATAACAACTGTGTTCAAAGCTCTCTGACTTGTGGGGGAGGGAAGAGGGTATTTTCTATGCACAGCTGTGGGATTGACTACACGTATAGACACATTAACTACAAACAACTCTCCATGATAATTCTAAACTAAGAGAAAAATCATAGCATAATAGAATGTTAAGGGTTGGAAGGGACCTTAGAAATCATCTGTTCCTGCCAAGGGCAGAGACACTTCCCATTAGACCAGGGTGCTCAAGGCACCTGGCCTTGAACACTGCCAGGGCTGGGGCTTCCACAACCTCCCTTGGCAACCTGTTCCAGTACCTCACAGTAAAGAATTTCTCCTCTTTCAGTTTTTACCCATTACTCTTTGTCCTATCACTACGGATATATCAACACAAAACAATCAGTGGAAGAGTTGCCACACTGTGGTTCAGTACTGTTGGAAGCTGGGATTAACCAATCCATTCCATTTCACTCAGTAATAATCAAGGTCTCAGCTGTTCTATTATGAAATAACGGGGAGGTACAGCATAGAGAGCACAGGAAAGCATGTCAGCAGAAAACAGTGAGACATATCAACACAGGAAATTATTTTAATGAAAATACACCCCAACTCTTCTGCTTGTATTTTTACCTGGTCACTGGAATTTCCATACAGTCTGGCTCTGAGCTGTAATGCTCTTGTACTGCAGAGGCAGTAAGCTGAATTCCAACCTATGCCAGCAGGATATAATGCTGCCAGTGGAGCTGCACAAGGTAGCTCAAATATTGGAGGCAGTATAGCTGCACTATAGAAGTGCCACAGCTAATTAGACCAACTACTGCATCACATTGTGGGAACATTCCCTAGGAAAATTCCTGAGCTTTAACACTAGATTTCTCTTAGATTTTAATTTCCAAGGTGGTGCATCTTTTGTTGAACCTAGACTTCTTCATGGCCTTTGAAACACTTTGAATGCTGGGCTTTCCCTTCTGAACTGACTCAGAACATCCAAACCAATCAACTTGATTTTGTGGGGCCCAGGCTACTATCACAGCCTCTCGGTTTCTTACTGAGTAAGTTTCAGGCTATTTTTTGAAGCAGTTCATTGTTATCAGCAAACACAATTTTCAGCTTCTGTTCCAAGCAGATGCCCGAATTATAGCATTCTCCAATAAGGAACCCTGAATGACATGGAACTGTTGGAGCTTAGTCTTAAAAATCTTTTTAATGCAAGCTTACTTCACTTGCATTGATTTCCCACATCTTCCTAGTCTGTGTTTTACCAAGAAATTTAGTAAAGTCTTTACTGTTTGAAACCCTCAGCAGTCTTATAACAGTCACAGAAACAGTACCTGCTATTCCTGAACCAGAACAGCCAGTTATTACTCATATCCTTGACCTGGAGGCTTCCTCTACATTCTCCTCTAAATATTTCATCTTCAAAAAAACCATGCTTTCACACTTTGATTTTCAAGTGGTACTCTGGTACTCTAAGGAGCACTTTACACTGCAGGGTGGATGGATTTACCAGTTCATATTCCACTAATGTCTATCCTGACATTAGGAACTTCTTTGGTAAGTTTTCAATAGATCTGAAAACAGATTCAAACCTTAAGTCCCCTGAATTATATAAAAAGATAAGCCTCTCTTACCATGCATACTTTCCTCCTGTACATTCAGTTTTTTGTTCTTCATCTAGATACTGTCCTCAAATACCAAATACTTGGTTAGGACATCAGCATTATCACATTTATGTCTATGCCTGCTTTAAATTTATAATCAGTCATAACAGTTCAGGGTTTTTTCTGACCACTTAGCTACCTGATGCTCAAGAATTCGGAACCATAAAATCTATTGTGGGGATACACAATTTCAATTGAATAGAAATAATGAAAAATAAGATTAAAATGTTCTAGAATGTAATCACAACTACAAGTTTATGCAATTATTTCTCTAAGGAAAATCTGGATTTCTCCTACCATGACACTTAAGACACTTAAGACAATATGCTTATATATTTTTCTGAGACCGTAAGGATTTCCATGTGTGTTGGACTTTAAAAAAATTTGGCATGCAAGCAGGTTAAAACTAGACAAATGACTCTCAATGTTTATGAAGGGAAAAATCACATTGCATTAACCATCATAAGCTTGCCTTTCTCACTTAACCTGTGCTGTGACTGTGAAATATTAGTTCAGTATATTACTTAACAAAATGAGAGGCTCCTGCAAAACTTTCCATATCCTAAAAGGAATGGAAAACTATCCATTTCCACATAGCCTTAGTTACTACAGAAGAAATGCTTACCTCACTGACTTACTGTCTGCTTTTTAAATACCCCTCCTCTCTTTGGATCTAGTGTCTGAATGACACTAGGCTACAGTTTATCACAAACTGCTTGCCAGACACTTCTTCCAAGATTTCAACATGTATTAGGATACAGTAGCAGGATAACAAAGAGACCTGGAAAGCCTGTGTGGATAAAGTTATGCTGAAACTTCCACACCTCTCTTTATTTTTACATTCTCTTTACTTTATCATATGCAGTCACCAACCCCATCTAGTAACATCCAGTATGGTCCTCTGCCAAAGCTTTTCCACACACAGGCTTTCAATGTCTGAGCACTGTCTTTGCTTCAGACACATAGCAATGCTTATATGTCACATGTAACAATCAGAAATGAAAATCAGATATTAAACTTATTATTGCCTTACTTTGAATAGTGAACATGAACAGTAGTTTGAATGAATATTCAGCTTTAATCTACTATACAGCTGCTGATGCAATGGTTCTTTTCAAAAATCAGAGAAACAATGCATATACAAATATTTCCAGAAACTGAAAAATGTTAAATAGCAATAAAGCAGCAAGTAACTTGCAACTTCAGCAGGCAGAGTTATACTGCTGCTAAATATCTTTTGATTGTATTAAATAGGGCCATGATTCAAAGTTTTTAAACACATGCTGCACTTATTTCTATGGAAACTGAAAGTTTGCTTTCATTTAGAGTTGTACACTAAGCAAGCCATATAAAATCCATATAACCTATTTCAGAAGGAAAAGTGCCCAATTCTCAGTCACTTATCACATCATACCAGAAGTGTTTTCATATGTCTAACCTACACATCCCACCAGCTATACTCCACAATGAATGAAACAAAAAGAAATAACTTGCAGCATTTTCTTGGACACAAGCCTGTCTCCCAGGGGATGAATAAGGACTCTGGATTCATAAGACTGACCCCTGAAAGAGTACACAATCACCAACCCTGTGAGCTGTATGTGCACACACACACACACAATTATAGACAAACCAGCACAATCAAGAACACACCAACATTTAGAAGTGACCTCCTCAATGAAATACCTTTTCTTCTTCCCTAAAATTCAGTAGGATCATTTTCAGATGAAATCACAAAACTATCTGCATGTGCAAGGGAATGAAAACAACTTTAAAAACATGCACAGCCAAAAATAGAAAAAAAAAACCCTCATACACAGGCATGAGTATTTTTCTGAAATTATTTGCTGCAAGTTCTTTGTTGCAATGGCCAGTTTTTGCATATATACCTAACACAATTCTATACATAGGTTATAGAATAAAATATTTTGTTTGTGGGTTCTTTTAGTGTAATACTTATATCCATGCAACTGCAACTTCTTATTTAGATATGTCTGTACCTTATTCACATTTGATTCCACATAATGTAATATCTTAACTTCCCGCTTTCACATCTTGAAATAGGTAAACCAGTATGGAGCACCTTTATGCTCAGGTCAGTCCTATCAAGTAACACTGGAGTAGAGCTTGCTTCTTTACATGTCTCATTTACTGCTAGGAAATAAATGTGTAGTGGGAGCAAACTGTGATGGGAAGTTCTTGGTTTTTGTTCTTGATTGCAGTTATGAAAACTTGTTAGGAAGGAACCTGTTGAAACAGGGATATTGGCCTTGCTTGAGGAAGACATTGAGCCTCCTCAGAGACAAAAAGGTCAAACAAAGCAACTGGCATAACAGTACAGAGCTGGAAACATGCAACTCATTTGAAAAGGTACATACAACTCATTCAAAAGGGTGCATACAACTAATCTGAAAAGGTGAAGAAAGGATCTCAAGGAGCAGATATTTTTTCCTGTGGGCCCCATGGAATGGTGCTAAATCAGGAGGTCAGTGTCTTCTCTGGAAACAAGGATCAAGTCTGGGAAGGCATTTGTTTATAAGTCCTTTTTATTTCTATTGCCTTTACTAAGCTCTTTGAATTTTCTAAGGAAGTTAAATAATCTAGTTTTATGATAATAAGACCTAAAGGTAGTTTACTTATTTACTTGTTTATTTAAAAGCCTTTTTAGTTTCTTTTGAAGAATTCCTTGTAGGGGAAATTTTACAGAAATCTGCCTGACAGACTTGGGGTACCATGACACTAAAAAGTAAGTTCTCAAATCAGGAAAGCTTCAGAAGTTTCAGGCAAAAAGAAACAAACAAAGCCACCACAAGAAAAATAACCAATAACAGAATCAAGATGTGCCTAGTCTGTTGGTCTTACAAGTTCCTAGATTTGGTCATCAATTCAAGAGCTCAATCCCTCCTAAATTTTACCTCCGATTGCTGTCAGATAATCATCTACCAGAAGGAATAAGAAGCGCCTCATGAATAACAAAGTCAGATTCAACCCAGCTATTTGAAACAAGGAAAACCACCACAGCACCAATCATCTCTCCAGAACCCCATTAGTCTCTGCACTGTCAATGTGGTCTCAAACTGCAACATTTCCCAGAGAAGCTGCGATGCCCCATCTCTGGAGTGTTCAAGGCCAGGTTGGATGGGACTTTGAGCAGCCTGATCTAGTGGAAGGTGTACCTGCCCATGGCAAGGGGATTGGAGCTAGATGATCTTTAAGGTCTCTTCAAAGCTAAACCATTCTATGAATACTCCTCAAGTATTTTTTAGTCTTACCAATCCTTTACTTAAATCTAACTTTCATAAATGTTTCTTTGAAGCTTATGCTTTTCAAGTTAGTCTGCAGTTGATCCTTTCTAATTTTAACAACAGCACATGGAACAATGTAGACTAATTTCAGGGCAAGGTTCATGCTCATTGTAATAACAGAAGCATACCCATACCAGCAGCAATTTCTGAAGCAACACACACAAGAAGGTGGGCAGATGCAGAGGGCCAGAGTGTGAGGGAACTGGAGCTAGGTGCAGGGAATACTGCACTGTACTGGGATACTAATACAGGAATACTAAACTTTGCTTGTCTATACGCAACTTCTTTTATAGCTGTGCCAGTCACCAAACCCATACTACGTAACGTCTTTTCCCTGAGGGCCATCCCTCTCTGCAGTCTCCACAGCAGCTTAGACATGCCATGAGAATCCTCTCATGCTTCTCTTTCTGTTTCATTCATGCCAATATTCAACAGATGGAAAATACCAAAAGTTGACTAAGGTAAGCAGTCATTAAAGGATATTCAGTCCACTGCACTAACCAGCAAGAATTAAAGGGTCATTTTTTGAGTAATAATTTACAATAGAAAGTTCTGCTTCCATATCCCAATTGTGCTGCCTTTTTGAAAGGCAGGCCAGCTAATATGAAATATATTTCTTAAATTATGTTGGATTTAATTGCATAAAGTGCATTTCACACTCTTAAATTATGGATTACAGTCTTCTACTTCAGCTGAGCTATGAGATCATACAGTGCATTAAATGTTAATTAGGATATTTTCTTTCAGTTTCTCCTGAAATTTAGGGACATGGGAATGAATTCTGCGGAACAACCTGGGGGAAAACTCCCTTCTGTTTTATCTAGGATGTAAATGACAGGTGTAGCAGCAGTGCACTTGAACAGCATTTTTCTCAGTAAAAACTATAAAATTGAAGCTAACTTACCAAAAAGTTCTCTGATTCAGAAAACGTGTCAGGAAACCATTAGAAATAATATACTAAACTAGATAACAGATTTTAATTGTTTTGGAGAACTTTGTTTGCCATTATTACAGTATTTTCAAAAAAGATTTTTTTTTTCCACAAAGCACAAAATGAATTTCCTGTGGCATTGTTGATGTCACATTATCTTAAAGGAACGCTTCACTGAAAACAACTGCAAACTAAAGATGTAAAAGCCTCATAATGTTTGTTTAAAATACCATTCATCCTTGCTCCAGACACTTCTGTTTTAAATAACAGAAGACAACATAAGAAAAAACATGAAGAACATTCTAATTTAATGCCACATTATACACCTAGACCATTGACAAATCAGTTTAACTATCGAGAGATAAATTTTACAAACCTACTGACTAGAGATTCTGCACCTCACTCTTAAACATAGCTAAGCCATTCAACAATAAATCTAACACAGTGATTCAAGTATTTTGACTATGACTTTCAAATCTTTAAAAGAACAGTGAAGATACAGAGATTGAAATCTTTTCTTCACTAGGTTCACTGGGAAATGGAGGGATTTTAAAAGGGCAAAATGGCATGAGGGGATGTTATTAAAATACTCAGTTTTACTAAAAGCAATACTGAAACATCACAGCCAAACCCACACACTACATTGCTGGTAGAATTTATTTTTACATGTCTACCAGGTATCACCAGGTTATCTTGGAAGCTGGAGCTGGAAAAATAGGACATATCTTATAAATCACTGTAACTGTTAATTTGTAATCAAAGGTGGTCAATGGTCCTAAATTTTTGGGCAATGGTAGTAGAAAGATGGATGATTAATGCAAAGGACCAACACTGATAAATACAAAATAAAATATATTACTTACATGCTATTACTTTAAAACCAAAAAGAATCCATTCATGATTTTCAGTACTTCTTTAGAATTACAAATTATCTAACTAATGTTAATGAGATCAGTTTAATGAGATTTTATAATGGATATTTATCATTACTGTCGCAACCGTATTTCAGGGAAATTATTTAATACACAGTCAATTGGTTTTTGATGGTAATAACTTTTGTAAGATTTTTAAAGTGAAACTAAGTATAAGCTTACATGTTTGATTGTTTGGGAACAAATATAATCCATGTAATAACAACACTCAGATGATCCACCTGTCAAAAATAATACAATCTAAAAGAAAGGACTATGTAAACTCCAGATTTCAGCTATAATTAACCAGCTAACAGCCTTATGTAGAGCACCACTCCCAGATTCAGAACCAGTTCTCCCAAGAATAATGAATATTCTTATAAATGAAAAAAAATAAAGGTGATAAAGTAAGCCTTAATGAAAAAAAGAGAAGAGTACTTGTTGATTATTCACAGAAAATGTGGACTTTATAATTTCCTATAGTCAGAAATCTGTGGGGTTTTTTCCTGCTGAATCCACCAATGCTTTTTCACTGTAGTGTTTTATTACTCTGATAAAAAATGATAACTTTTTTTTTCATCATTAGCTATCTGCCTTTGAATTATGTTGTGTATCTTTACAGTGACTTTGTAAGGTCTTCACATTCTTGTATTCTCTTGACTATAACTGAGCCCTGTATTTACTAATTCATCTTTATTTGCAGCTGGCAGATGCAAAGATGTCAGCTACACTCAGGAGACTTTGACATGTGACTTTGTGAAATATAGAGGAGATACAATTTTCCCTTTAGCAAATTATTCCATGCTGCATTTTCAACAAATGTGAGGCAAAATGAGATTATTAGGCTCTCTTTCAAAGTAAGAACTTAATAATTAACATTCAGCTTTTTATTTATAATAACCCTAGTTTAGTTGATGTAACTGCTGGTTAAAACCAAAGCAGAGTGCAAGGGAACAGAGTAAGCTCAGACACATCATTCTCAGTCCTGCCTTGGACTTACAAACTGACAGAGATGTGAAGAGGATCTTTCTCATTGGATGAAGCTGCAAAGAGGAATGGAGTGAAGGTTTGGCTCCTTTATGGGCCACTGATGATGAGGGGTAGCACTGGTAGCATTTTGCTGAGTTAGTTCAAGACTCACATGGACGAATTATACAGTATGTCAAGCAGGGAACGTTCCTTCTGCAGCTTCAGATTTCATGCAGAAGGTCAATTACATGTTGTCGTGTCAAAACTAAGTAATTCTTACTTAGTGCTGTTATACAAGGATGGGTCATAGGATGAGTTATTGTGTTGCTAAAAGCATGCAAAAATACACTAGATCCAGGGTAAAACCTATTTTAAATATTTCACTTTATTGACATGAACAAGATATTAAGTCAGTGGTAATATGAAATAATCTCTCTTCCTTAGAAAGAAAATTATGAATTCTTCTGAAATAGAGGGCTTTTGAGTCATGCACATTCATGTAAAGGTACTCTGCCCTAAGTACATGCGCAGGAATAATTCTTTATAGACTGAACTTTTAAAAATCAGGCTAGCTAATAAAATTTGTCTCCAAAGTCTGAGATGACAAATCAAACAGTGTACACTTAACACATTACCTCTTCCCCTAATATTTCAAATTTTCTTCATACATTTCTTCATACACAGCTGATAATACTGCTAGAAATAACAATAACTTCTGTCTATTCTGCTTAAACTTTTTACCCGCAGTTTTGGCTTCAAAAGCCAAAACTGCATATATGTATTTTGGGTTGAATATGTGCAACCAAGTGCAATAACAATGCATAAACAGAATAAAGGTCAGTTAACACTGTCAGAAACAACTGACAACTACCAAATACTCTTTAACAAACACATGCAATCATATAAATACACCAAAACACATAGCAATTTTAGGCAAAATTATTTCTGGGCTCAACAATTCAGCGTATGATATTCTCAAACTCTTGTCAAAATTTCTATGGAAGAATATTGTCAAAAATGGAAGAACAAAATTGTTTGAATGTAAATAAAAATCAACAGAGGAAAAACAGACTATTAAGTCACAGAAATATTATTATTATATTTTCCATCCACTCTAATTAACAAAATACAGGTATTCAATATGGACAATGATAAACAGCAGAGCCTTAAGAGCAAGGGCAAAAAAATCCCTCTGCTAGCTGGTGAGAATCCTCAAGCACATCGGTATAAGCCGACTGATGTCACCTTACTGCTCTCCTCAGTTTCTCACTAGGAGCCTGTTGACGTATTTTTTTTCTTCAGCATAGCTAAATAATTCATCAGGGCACAGCACTCTGTGAGCAGGCCAGACTGCAGGCATCAGGCCAAGACCAAGGTCGCCATGGAGACCTGCATGCAGCTTCATCCTCCACTCCCTCCGTTGCAGAGAGAGCCTATGAGGAATGGCATCAGCTGAGCAGCTGTACTCATTTCAGCTGTGAACAATAGGTATAATAAAATTTTTAAAAAAGGCAAAATAAGGATATAAAACATCTGCTGTAATTGCACTGAAAGACTTAAATGACAAAGGACTTCCTATTTGGACTTCTACAACTATTATTTCACATGGAAGAAGTATTAACCCCCCCACCCATTATTAGTAAGAGCTATCGATGCTCTTCAAACAACTAGATTTCCTATGCATTTCAGATGGTAAATTATTAAAGGCACCTTCTCATTAGAACTGATTCTTGTTACTAAAATAGAGTTATGGGGGTAAAATGATATCCTAACAAGAAAATAAGATTTATTGCTTAGATTTCTTTTACCCTCTTATGTACAGTTTTTATAGAATACTGATTTTCAGAGTTGTCTCATCATTTTTTAAAAAGACAGGCATACTTGTTAGCTAACACAAAAAATAGCAGTAAAAATGTAAAAAAATACATCAAAGAGGAAAAATGCTTTTGAACTGTGTTTATTGAAGGTTTGTTTTATTTCTTGCTAAATGTTTTTCACTAACAGGAAATCAGAATTTTTGTATGCTTTATGAATGAAAAAATGAAAATCTATTTTGAAATACTTATAGTAGATCAGCTTAACTTCATAACTAGTATTCTTTCCTTTTTTTCCTGCTGTGTACTGCTGTTTCTGGGTTATCTTGTTCTCCAGGCACCTGTTATTAAACATCATCATATTTTATTACCCAAAACCACCTGTAAATCAAGGGCCTGGTCATGTTTTTATTAGACATATAAAGCATAACCCTAAAAACAAACTATATTTTGCAACCTCCTAGAGTAAAGTTCTTGATTTTTTTTCCACATTTCTAAGCGCATTTATTCCAGCAATCATATAAAACCCCTTCTCTAGCACATTCCCACATCCTCGAGCTTACACATTATTGGAAAAAGTGATTCTATGGAATGCTGACATCACACTAATATAACACAGTACTCTATATACACAGACACACATATATATATATTTATATATATAGTGCCTTTGCAAGCCACAGTGAGCTTTCTATAGGTGATAATGGGAAAATTTACAGTATGAGACCAGAAGTGCATAAGTGAGAGGACCACATGACTTCTGTGTGGTAACCCTGAAAACAGGAGAAGAGTATCTCTGACTACTTGCTCTGGAAGATCTTACAGAGCCTCCCATTGCCTCCAACACACACTCCTGTTAGGGTTGCAGAGCCCTGTATCTAGCATGGACCAATCCCTGTAATTTTTTTCTCTGTAACTGCCAATCCCACCTTCTGCTTAGGCTCAGTGAGTTCTAGCAATATGCTTCTCTATCACTTCTTAAAGATTTTTGGTTTACTAAAAGCTACTCAAAGTATAGGAGGGCTAAGTGGACATAATAGACCTTTTATGATTTTCGATACTCCCACAGAGATCCTCCATGTTCAAATTAAAGTTCAAAACCAGAAGATCCACAATATTTTGCATCAGTGATCCCTCTAGCAATTGCATGTATGCAAAACATACAGAATTTGAGACCAAATTCTACTGAGTTAAAGCTGATAGATAAAAATTATAACTTAGTGTCGTTCTTAAAAAAAATCTGAGGAGATAAAAGTCAGGCATCCCCTGATGTCAGAACCACAGCACAGGCCTAGTTTAAATCTCAGTCCATCCAACAAAACCCACTTTACCAATACATTTATTTTATCTTTGCTGTTTATTATTAATTATTACTTAATTTATTAATTATTAATTAACCATTAATTATAATTATTAAGTAGCAAAAGAGTTAAAAATAGCTTTTTATGTTATAGAGGGTTTTTGTTTTTTGGTTTTTATGTTTTTTAAATAATATTTTGGCATTTTGAAACAGTTCCGAAATCCAGGTACTATCAAGTGACTGACTCTTGCCATCACATATTTCCTTGACAAGAAGGCATGTGGGTCATCTTGCCACTATTTCATTACACCGAAAACAAGAGTTCCCAGGTCTAGAAAGAGACTACCAAATCACAAAAAAATCTTTGCTGATGGTCTGATGCACTTCAGATGGAAAATCAGAACAAGTAGAGTTCAATTCGCTCAATTATGAAATGGTAAAAAACCCTAAAGTTAAAGCCTTGCAGCTCAGGTAGGGATAGCAGGATCTGTTGCCTGGAAGACCAAAGGCTGCTACAGGAGGAAGGCAAACCTCTGAGGGGAGTTTTCAGTCTTGATGATCTAACTGCAGCCTTCTAAGCCAGCTGGCCATTACATTTATTTTCCATTGGATTTGACAGGTCTGGTCTGCTTCCAAGGCTACACACAGAACAGCCTGAGTATCGTGGATCTGAAGACCTCATTATGAATGTGTAAAAAATCCAGATATGGTAACACAAACACCAGCAAGTGTTGGACAGCTGAAGAAAAGTGCTGATGATTTTGATGCTCACAGTGATTTAAAAGGACAAGAAGAGAGTTAATTTTGATCCAACCTTCATGTAATGCCAGAGTCAGGCCTTTTATGCTCTCATGAACATATATAGCTTGGAAAAAAAGTTATTCATCTGCCTTAAATTTATCTATTGTTTCATGAATATTGCATTTACACTCTTGTAAATCCTTGCAGTTGATGTTAATAACTCTCTTTTTTGCAAACTGTTACTTGAAAAAAAGGAAAACCGAAATATATATAGCTTTATTTTCTTTATTTCTAAAATGTGCAAAGAAAAGGCATAAATGAGAGTCTGTTGACACATTTTTCCTTTAGAACACAGCATAAGTGGACATGGGGAAAAGTATAAAAAAGAATAATTACCATGAAAACCTGACAGAAAATATTGTTACGGATGGATTCAGTGGCTGCTGAGGGTATACGTTGTAGAAACAAAGGGAATAAAGAAAAATCACATTTCCTGACATACAGCTTCCTCTTCACTTATTATTATGATCATGTGGGAGATAAACGACGTAGGAAATGGGTTAATTTGGAGTTGGTTTTCAGCTACTGGCCTGCTCTTTAAATCTTCTCTGCACAGGAGTCCTACAGTGGACATAAATGTCATTTATAGAACTTAAGATTCTTTTGACACAGAAAAGGGTAAAGAAATAGTTATTCATATGAGATGCAGTAAATTTCACCTTGTCCCAAAGCAATTGCCTCTTTCTTCTTTATACTTTAAGGGGAAAGGAAAGATGGGGTAGAATGTACAAGACCTTGTCCTCTGTAACAGGAGAGGGAGGCCATTTTCTCCTTTTCTTTTTTTTATGGTTGCTTGGCTCTCTTTCCACCTCCAGGTTCCGTTAGCATCTCTTAAGTACTCTGATGTTAGTTATTTGACCCACATATCCTGTGGATACTCCCTGGTAGAGAGTGTGGCTTACGTGCTAGCGTACATGAGATTTTAAAGTTCATTAACAGGAGAATGTGTGACACAGTGGCCTGACACTACTTTTCCAAAGACATTAATCACGATGTCTGATTCTGTCTCTTGCAGAAAGGTTTGGGCAGATTAAACGATGCCATTTTCCTCATCTATATACCTATGACAGACTAACAAAAGAATCCAAGAAAAACCTCATTTGACAAAGACATTTTTCTCAAATGTCTGCTGAAGCTTCACAAGGTTAGGATGGTACAAATGTATTAGTATCAAGCATGGCCTATTTTAGCTTGCTTTTAATCACACAGATCGTATCACCAAACATCCCACCTATACCTGAATTGCTATATACGAGGAAGCCTTCTGGAGAAAGAACTTTTGGAGCCATACAATTAATGACTTAATGATTCCTTAATGACTTTACCACCAAACTGTAGGTAACTGCTATGGCATGTGATAGATCCATAGAAGCCACTGGGATGGTGGAAGTTTACTGAGTGGGATATTTAACCAAAGTATAAGCATGTCTAGAATGTAAAAGCAATACAAATTGGAAACTCAAAAAGAACTATAGGACCATGGTAGAGGTTGAAAAGTCTGTTTGGAATGATGACTAATATTTTCCAGCGTATATACACAAGGTTTCAATAAATGTCCTCTAAAATGCTACAGAAAGTGCAGAGATAATACTTTTACCAGCATTATTATTGTTATGAGAATTTGTTTGACAGTGTTTCTCAAGCATTTTGAACAATGACACATTTATATACAGTAACAAAAAGATAGCCATATCTAGCTGCTGGCAACTATGAAAGAATGTAAGGCTCTCCCTTCAAACTACCACCATAACTTTCCTTCATCTTGGCACCCTGCATTTCTTCCTATGCACCCTGGAATTGTGTACATATAAGTGTTTTGGTTCCACTATTTTAATTGCTGCTCTGGTTTTGGTTGGAATAGTGTTAATTTTTTGCACAGTTGCTTATATCATGCTATATTACGGATTTGTGATGGTAACAGCATTGATAACACAGGGATGTTTCAGTTATGGCTGAGCAGTGCTTACACAGCATCAAAGCCTCTTCTGCTTCTTGCACTGCTCCAGCAGCAAGCAGGCCAGCACAAAAGTTGGGAATGGACACAGATAGGACAGCTGACACCAAGTGACCAAAGGGATATTCCATACCATATAGTGCAGCATATAAAGCTGGGAGAAGAAGGCATGGGGGGGACATTCAGAGTTATGGCATTTGTCTTCCAAGTCACTGTTATGCAAGATGGAGCCCAGCTTTCCTGGGGATGGCTGAACCATGAGAAGTGGGGAATTAATTCCTTTTTAGCTCTCCTCATGTGCACAGCTTTTGCTTTACCTATTAAACTGCCTTCACCCCAACCCATGATTTTTCTCACATTCGCCCTTCTAATTCTCTCTCCTATCATACTGCAGGGAAAGTGAGCCACTGGCTGTGTGGGGCTCAGCTGCTTATGTGGGTTAAGCCATGACAACTGCTTAACAAAATGCTAGGCTGACTAGCAAAATGAATTAAAGTAAAATGTACTTTAAAGTGAGAAAGGGATCTCCCCTAGGTCTCTGTCCAAAAGGAGTAAAGTGATGTAGGTCTGGGTCAACTCACACACATACTAATTTTCTGTCTTTAGATATGGGGATTTTGGGGTCAGGCATAGCAAGATATGATTGCTATTGGGAGTCCAATCAAATATCTGTACCCAGCAGGCACAAACAGGTAGAATCCATAGCAGTTTCAGGATATCTGTGTTTCAGATACTGTAGGACAGATATGCCTTGAATATCACAAACATCATCACAGATCTATATGTCGCTATACTGACAAGAGCATCTCATACACTTTAAAGAAACACTTCATTTGGTCCTTGACTAAAGAAAGCAGGAGTAACACTGCTAATGCCAATGGAGTGGCAGTGGTGCAATCTATCTCACACTTTCCTCCTTCACATGGAAAGGAACTGTAAATAATTTGTCCCAGAAGCAGTTCAAGCAAAGAGGGTGGATCAAAGTAACAACATTTGCACCTTATTCTGATTCTGGATCGTTCAGACTACTTTAAGAGAGAATAATTTCAAGTTCATGCAGAAACTATGTTCTCATTTTATATCATGATAAAATGTAAGAAAAATATTTCTAGTGATCTGGTATATATTTACGTGGTGGATATAGTTAAACATATTGATTATGATTTGCCACATTTTTCTGTAAGTGGTTTAAACATAGGCACTACCTTGAAAATTGTCAACACCTTATTCAAAGAATTCTGACTTAGGTTTCACCCAGTTCAAACAGCTGTGTTGCCTTACTTGATATTTTGTTTAATTTTAACATTTTTGAAATAGTGTTAAATAGGTCTTAATGACTTGCAACTACTTTGCCAAGTGGCAACTACTTTGCCACACATGAAATATTTCTGGAAAATTATAAGCCATATTATCATCTTTCATCCCTCAAGAAATACTTCCCTGAGTTACATTTATCTGACAGTCTACAGTGTTCAACCTACAGCACAGATGTGCTGAACTAATCCCACGAGCAAAGACCACATAGCAAAAGCAACGTGAAACACTCTACTAGTGACAGGGCATTCACAGCTTCAGACATAACCCCTCACACTTGAACTTTCAGCTTTGTGAGAGAAGTGCTGTGCTCCACAAGAAAGCACAGGCACACACAGGTCAGACTCCTGTAAATTTCAGTCTGGACACAATTTCACGATAGGAATTTTATTGTCACCAGCCTTGCTGAATTTTCAATATCCTTTCTTCTACTTAGAATAAAGAAATGAAGTTAAAAAGCAGAAAGGAAGCACCATATATTATATGGTAATAAGTCTATTTACATAAAGAGCAAGGGAGGATCTGAAGAACCATAGTCCAGTAACTCTGATTTCACTTTTAGAGCAGAAATGGAAAATGTTTTCTATGGCCTCATTTACAAACTTTAAAACTGCATGCAATTCTGTGTGTATTGCTGATATGACAGCTGATAAATGTGACACAAAGAACATTTTATTTATTTCAATTTGAAATCAGTTAATGCTGCATCACACAGTAGCTTCACCTACAAGGTCAGACATTACAGAAGTTGCTCGTAGAACTGGCATACAAAACAAGAATGGAGGGTGTCAGATCAAGAAAAAAACAGGATTAATAAGCACAGTAGGTATCAATAGCTTGATTTTGCTTACACAGTTTATACGGAAGACAGTATTTCACAGGTTACTAGAGCAGGCTAATAATATCAATGATAAAAGCCACTGTGCTTTCTCCTTTTAAAGATGTTGACTGGTCCAGCCTCCCTAAACACAGTTCTCAATTGCATGCTTTCCCAGATCAAGGCTTAAGTCCCCTGCTGTGTACCAGGCTGAGGTTTATGAAGAGAAATGGAAAGGAATAAAGCAGAGGAAGACTCATTTTTCCCTATCTAAGCACTATTCTGAATGTGGTCTTAAAGGTTAAATAATGCTACATCATTGCTAGTACAGGACTTCAGTGCCTGCTAGCACATAAAACAAGTTGATCATCCCAGCTCCATTCCCAAAAATATAGTATAGATCAATTCTCAGTGGCATTCTTCTTTGACAGTCTCAGGGAGTACCAAACAGTGAGGAGCTTTGGAAAGCTCACTTGACTTACCTCACCTTCAGCACAGGAAACTCCAAGTACTGGTTTCTTCTTTTCCCTGAATCCTATACCAGAAATTAACCATATCACCGCATACAGCGGTCCACATTCCTCAAAGGGGCCTTTGGTTTTCTCACCAAACTGGGACACATTTTGCGGTAAAATTTTATCCACTGTGACACAAACACACTGTGAGATAAACCCAGAGATATGGACCAGACTGCGAGGCAATGGCATAACATTCGTATCATCTACAATCTACAACCTTAATGGAAGTTGTAGCGTGGTCCTGCAAACATACAAACTGCAGGGCAATGTTTCATGAGAGCCAACTGCATAGGTCACGATCAGAGATAAAAATGTTTCTGCTTCAGCTGACTCCATTCTTTCACTGGAGACTTGGGTGCTCCTTCTGTCCTTAAATAGACCCTTTGTGGGGCTACACCTCAAAAGCTGAATCTAACCCTATTAATACAAGAAACGAGCAATGCCTGAAGGGATTACCTCCTCTGTTCTTTCAAAACCAAGAGCCTTACTATCCACTGCATTTATGACATAATACAGCATGTTCCTGTTTATCTCTTACTTTGAAATTCATGACTTGTTTATCCTTTCTACCCCAGAAATATTTTCTGAATTGTAGGACGGAAATTAATAAGCTGATTTAAAATGCCCCCCATTATAAATATATATGATTAAAATAATGTTGAATTCCCTATTTGCATTCTTAAATAAATAAAATCCCTATTGTCAGCTTGTATGGCCATCCTCTGTTTCTAACTCCTGATTCATGCATGAAATTCAATCAGTATAGTAATTCTGGTTTAAGTTTGTATTGCTGGCAGTCAAGTGTCTATAGTGTCACCCCTTTTCAGCCAATATTCATTGAGCGTATATCGATCACTGGCATTTTTCACATGAAAATATTATCTAAGCAGCCAGCTACTAAGCAGTCCTATCTTGTTAAATTTCATATATCTCAATCAAAATGAAACAAAATAAAACAAAAAAATAGAAGAAAAACCACCTGATGGAAGGAGGGAGGATTTATAGTATCTAAATACTCATCCAAAAATTCATTTCTATTAGTTAAATACTATTATCTAAATTAAACTCCTTAGCTCACAGATAAATGTTAGTTTATGACTTAAAGTACATGTCATTACTGAGATCGGTATTTTAAAATACTGTTTCTGAAGGTCTTATCCTGAACCTCTATGACACTGGTCCTACCTCAGTACAACTCTGTTTGTCTCTCATAGATGCTACAAAATATCAAGTCAGGAGCACAAAATCACAAACTTAGTTTAAAAGCAGTTAAAATCTGTGTTTTGTTTCTCCTAAAACTTAGTTTAAAAGCAGTTAAAATCTGTGTTTTGTTTCTCCTATTGGAGAAATTGCAGTAGTTATAAAAATAAAAGCTAAATTTCAGGAGGACTACCCAGTCCCTGATGCTACAAACAATTAACATCTAAGTCTTAGAATCAAAGAGGCTTCTCCTGCCATAGCAATGTACAAGGTCAGCCAGTTATGCACTGTTAAACAGTTTAACGGTATTATGCAAATTGTGAAGTGCTAGTAGTCATCATATAGTGAAAAACAGTGTTTGTCAGCAGTTGGAAGTACTTTGACCTTTTGAAGTGGCAAGCTTTAACAGCAGCAAAAATAGCAGCAAATACAATTTTGAGGACAATCAAAACTGAAAAGAAGTATGAAGTGAGCACTGTAGCTGGTGTTAGACAGCTTTCATGTTAAACTGCTGGAAAGTTTCCTGAAGACTTGGCTTACTGTATATAATGAAAATATTCAGTGTCATCTTTTACTGTGAATTTCCCACTCGTTTCAGAAAGAAAAAGAATGTGAAATGTGAACCCAAGAGCTGAAAGAGAAGAGGACAATCAAAAAATATTTTTAAAGCCTTTTCTTCTGATTTTCAAACCAGTCTGGTTGATACCACATGCTTTATTCACAATTTTTAGCATTGAATTTAATGTTGTCAGAAAAAGAGACTTTCACATATGGTGACTGAGAAGTGTAAATGAGAAAAAGCAATGAAGCAAAGAACTGTACTGATGCAATATAGCCCACATTTTCAGTATAATACAATGGCTATAGACTTCTTAAGGTAGACAGGCTAATGCAGAAGAATAAACATTACAGTCAGTGGCTGTCAGTAGAGCCATCAGCCTTACTGAATGAGAAAAATTACTGTTAGACTGAGGGTATAGAGCAAGGAAGGAATCCAGTCCATTACTGACAATAAGAGAAGTTATGTGATGTAAGTCCTTCATTAAATAGTTAGATCACATCTCAAAATAACTGAATTTTTTCTCCACTACATGACCCCATTACTATTCTTTTTGGAAAGGGTCTCAAGAATATCACCCCTCTAATGATTTAAAGCTTTCTTCCAAATACAAGAGTCAGCTTATACCTAGACAGTGTATCTCCACTTCTTTTTGTATTGATTTTATCCCTTATGTATAGGTTAAGCCTATGGATTTCCACACCAATATTTACCTTATGTATTTAACAAATACAATAAATATATATTATAATATATTTATATAAATTCCCAGCCTAGAGAAGAGAAGGCTCCAGGGACCTTCTAGCAGCCTTCCAATACTTTAACAGGGCTACAAGAAATCTGGAGAGGGACTTTTGACAAAAGCATATTGTGATAGGACAAAGACTTTAAGCAGAAAGAGGGCAGGTTTAGATCAGATATTAAGAAGAAATTTTTCACTGTGTCAGCAGTGAGATACTGGCACAAGCTACCAAGAGAAGACATGAATGTACCATTCCTGGAACTTTCCAAGGCTAGGTTGGACAGCTTTGAGCAACCTGGTCTAGTGGAAAGTGTCCCTGCTCTTGGCAGGGGAGTTGGAACTAGACAATCTTTCACGTCCATTCCAACTCACACCACTCTGTGATTCTATGATACACATACTTTTAATTTGCTCCGTTAAAATGTTTAGCAATTCAGTGCTTTTCAAAAAGGTTGGAGTAAAACCTTGGATGCAATGAAATTAATGCTACAATCTGACCAATTCCATGAAGTTAGAATCTTCAATGATTCTTCACTAGACACAGATATTTTAGTAGACTAATAAGGAAATAAGAAAACAAATAACAGGTACATAAAAGAAAATATATTAAATATGAGTGGATTCCCTTTCTTCTTCCTGTCTCTAGTTTCTCCTTATCACTGAAACATAGGTAATGTATGAGCTTCAAACAAAGAAGCATGCAGCAAAAGTATACTTCTAATCTCCATTTCTATATAACTCAGAAGGATGTTAACTTCTTTCAAAAACTTTGTGAATTCTTTGTTCCAAAGGAAAAGAATTAATTTTTTTTATTAGTTACTTCACCAAACACCATTACATAACTTTCAACTACACATTTAGCTATTTTATTTCTAAAAACAAGATAATACCTATGAAACCCTTCGACTGTAGGACACTTAAAATTCTCTGTCTCATTTTCTAGCCATCAGGATAACCTAACAGGCATGATGAAATTCTCTACTGTATTACCAGAGTTGGGACATGAGAAAAGCTACAGTTGCTTTATGCTCCCCTGTCCTTCGTCACTCTTAGCATCAACAAAACATCACAGAATGTAATGTCCTAACATTTTAAAAGCTTAGTTTTGCATTAAGAATCATTTCCTCTGCTGCTGAAAATTTAGATAAGGGAATATTCATAAAGCCATTAAAGAAAACCCCAAACCTTAATGAAATGAAATCTTTATTTGTAGCAAAGTTAGAGAAAGAACGTATTTCTATAGAATCTATCTTTGTATCTTTTGGTCCAATTTAAATTGATATCACTTTCTCTAATATCTCAGTGGGAAGGACATCTAAGCAATTAATCTATGAAGAACAATGACTTTATCTGACTGCTGGGACAAAGACTGAATTCTCTTGGCAGTCAGGAAAAATTATGGAATTATTCAGAAAGGATCTAAAATACTGTTTTTTCTCTAAATGAACCTATCAGTGCAAAACCCATAGTACAGTTATATACTACAAAGGAAGGTCTTCTGGATTAAAAGATTACAGATACAGCACTCTTTCTTCCCAAATGCAGACCCAAAAATCAACAGCAGATCTAGTCTGTCTGTAATGACATGATAACAGAAAACTCATTTAAATAGTACATCAGGTAGCATATTCAGGTATTGCAAATTTTGAACTCCGAATTTCAGTAAATAAGCAAACATATAAATATAAATACAAGCTGGCCAATTACACTCTTCATCTGACACATTTAGTAGCACAGTTTTGAAGACCTAAAGCAAGCAGTATAAATAAATCAGTGAAATTACATACCTGCCTATGATGAGATTTAAAATCTTGTATCAACACAGAAATGTAAATTTCTGTTGGATTAATCCACATTTTCTTTTACATAACAAAAGTACTTGAAAACACAGATAATTATTCTTGAGGGCCTAGGCCTCTCATCCAAAGAAATTATTAAAATGTCATTTTCATTTTTATCTTGGGGATTGTCTATCACACAACAGACACTTAGCGAGCTTATTCTTCTAAAATATATATTCTGATTATTTACTGTTTAAAAAAAATGTTTAACATTTTGTTCTTTCCCCTCAAGGGTGACAAATAGCTGTTTAGAGGTTTGCAAGTTAGGAAGGAAAGACAGCCGTTAAAATCCTTTATGCTAAGGGGCCATATAACAGTTAGAAGCACTGAGTTTATAAAACCTGACATAAGCATTCAGCCCATGTTAGGTAACATGTTTTACACAGATTTAAGTAGGCCCAGGCCTGGTCTTGTTATGGTTGAAGGCAAAACTACCCTGTTACCAGTAGAGAAATATTGTGTTCTTTAAATCTCTAACTAACTACTTAGAATACATGAGATCTAAAGATGTAAGATAGTGTTAGCCTCTTGCATTAAGGGATAAATATATTTAATATATCTATTTCATGATGTGCAGGGCACCAGAGTGACAAGGTAAAAATCGTAGTGCCCCTTAGACACCAGATCAGCTTTTATGGGGTCAGAATCACCTTGTGGGGCTTTGTGTGTGAGGGGGAGGGAAGGCTAGGCTAGGCCTGCAGGTACATGATTTGCAGGCCCATGGCAGGAAGGCATATGTAAGGCCTGTAGCCAACATGGCCATGCCCATGAAGAGCACAGGGCAGGGAAAGCCATGTGGCTGGGCTGTCAATCAATAAGGTCTGCCTGGTGGCCTGCCCACACTGTGCCCTCTGGAGCCTCTAATTGGCTGTAGCACCCTTCACTTTTCCTAAGGGGACACTGAGTGGCAATGAGCCAAAAGTCCTGCCTAGGGGGTGTGGCCACAATAGCCAGCATCTATAAACAGACACTCACAAGGTTTGTATCTTGCCTTTGGCTTCTGCCCTTCTGACCTGTCAAGATGTGACCTTCACAGTGGTAATTATATGTCTCTCTCTCTTCTCTTTCATTCTTTCTTCTCTTAATCTCTCTTTCCTTCCTCTTGTGGGCAACTTAAACACTTATTTTCTGTATTTCACTTAAGTTATGGGTATTTCACCTAAGTTGTATGGAGTTTGCGTTTGCTGGGTGTAACAAAGGTTCTCTTACTATAGCAATGCTTGCTACTTTCAGTAAGCTGTTGTCATGCTTTTCCTTGGCTTGCATGTTATCTTTGTAAAACTCTCTTTGCCAAAATTCCCGTTATCTCACCAAATTAAAAGAAATCTCTTAGAGAAAAGCATGTAGTCTTTTCTCCAGATGTGAACTCAAGGTATAAAGGAATCAAAGGTTTTGCAAGGGTTTGTGTGAGCAAATTGTCTTGAAGCCTGAAATTAAAGTGTACAACCAGTAAAAGCGTGGTGCTTCTGGACCTGGCTGTAACAGTACCATAGGAAAGGAGTTTTGCTCCTACTTTTGTCAGGAGTACAGTGTCTGGTGTGATCTGAGATAATCTACATTATCCAGGGGATGGGAGAGATATCATCGGACCTTTAGGAGGCCCATGGTTTTCTGGAACAATATCTAGAGACCAAGTCAGACCACGAGCCTAAACCAGGTTTCTCCAAAAAGGTAATGAATCCTACCATTCCAGAGGGAAGGGAATTCAACCCCAAATTACGACATCTGAATGCCAGTGTCTACCTGGGGGAGCCCCATAGACATAGGTCTCAACACTCTCCACCACCAGTTAAAATTAGGATCAGGATTTAGTTACCTAAACAGAAATGTCTACTGCTGTATGAGATGATTTGGGACACAGACTGTCTTCCTGTTGCTAGCCTAAAAAGATGACGTTTTCTTTGGTCTCATGTTATTTCTGCCAGACTTGTGCACATCTCTGCCAAGGACACCTTAAAAGGTGCTGGATATCTATCTACAAGTAAGCAACTGAATCACACTACTAGTCAATACCATCAGTAGAGTTCAGAAAATTGGTTCCAGTCACATTGATACATATAGTAACTGGTTGGTTGATTGAATTGGTACATACTAACAGCTTGGTCGGCTCTCTGTTTCACTGACTTCAGAGACCCGACTGATATTAATATATTAGAAACATGTAAAGAATATCTAACACTTAAGTACTGTTCTAACTGAATCCCTTTCCCCATCTAACCCTGCATCTTGCACGCTTGCTGGAAAATATACCTCATGCAACCCATCCTGCACAAATCTCAACAGCAAACAAATTTTCAACCTTTCCACATAAAATATCTTCAGATCCTTGTTTTTCAAGTATTACATCATTTGCAAAGCATGGACATTGTGATCAGGCATATTTGCCAGGCATCTTTAAGTCTGTGTTTGTGACCATACTAATGATGTAATGTGTGAAATATCAAAATAACATTTTTAACAGAGTGTAATATCTAGATATTTTACTAATATCCAATTTTATTAATAGGTAGTGATACTTAAATACAAAAAGGAATAGTACTTTGAGAAAATAATCTTAAACTAGCCAAGTCCTCCTGAGACAGTGTCATCAATCTACACGCATCTAAAAATATTTCAAAATCAGGCAGTGTTAGTCCATTTCAACTGCACTAAGGATTTCAGATGGAGTGACAATTTAAATCAATCCTTCATTTCTCTCTGCCTTTTCTGTATTTTTCATTCTGTACAGTCAAAGAAATACACTGAATTGCAAATCAGTGCATGCCATCTATGCTCATACACAGCTTATGTCATCTTGGATTATAGGACAGACATATTTTACAATCAGAAATCGCCTAACCTGAGCCAACTTCTAACTGCTGCCAGTAGCCAAAGGAAAAATCTATTGACGTGAATTCTTCCATTGTAGTATTCCCTACTGTACTTTTATCATGTTTTGGTTCTTGTTCATTTTTTTTTTTTTTAATTCCAAATCTAGAAGTCCCACCACTGTGGATATTAAAAGTTGATCTGACAAAACTCCAGCTATATTTGCTATATCGCTTTACTTTTTCTGCACTGCCAGAAAAATAGGTTCTTGATAAGTCTTTCTCATCTCTAATCTTTTAGATTCTGTGGTTCAATAATGACTGATGATGTTCCTTGGCTGCAGGTAATGGTCTGTAGGAAGACAAACTGAGGGGTAAAAAAAGAAAGAAAAAAAAAAAAGAAAGAAAACAAGATAAAAAGAAGACATAAGAAAAAAGTAAGGAAAAGAAAAGTAAAGAGGAAAGCGGAAAGGTAATATGGTGAACACATGGCACAGGAACCTTGAAGAACAAGATTCAATTTCCACTTCTACCATACTTAACATGTCAGCACAGCAAATCTTATTGGCCTAATCCTCCCACCATTAAGTTTTTAACATCCAGGGGTGTGTGTGCAGCATGTCTGCATGTTAATGGTGTCTAATAAAAACATTAACTCCCTGGAGCAGTGAATTTTTTATTGTATTTCACAAAAATCCACAAATATTCAAATAAAAAAGAAGCTTAGGTATTGTGATAACAAGGAAACATGAATGTTTGTGGAACAATTTACTTATTTAAGAGTACATTAATTAAAAAAATAGAACAGTTTTTAATTTTGCATTGTGTAATATTTACAATCTGATCCAAAATCTATTTATTTGTTAAGAATTTTATATTTATTTAAAAACATTTTGAGGCAGACTGTTTTCATGTTTGAATAACAAAAATTATCTTATTCAACTTTTCTTCTGAGAGAGAATATGATACTCAGTCATCTAATGACATCCTTCACCTAATCCTAACAAAATGTTGTCTACCAAGTTTTAGTTTATATTTTAAAAGACCAAAACAAAACTAAAAAAAAAAAACAAACCCAACTCAAAACTAGGGGTCAAAGTGTTATAGACATGTTTTTCACCTTTTCTTCTCTGGTACCTGTCTTTTGAACATACTCACTCCTGGAATGATTACACAAAGGATTAAGTTGAAATGCTGTATTTATATTTTGTGATATTCCTCTACTACATTGTATGGAAAAAAAAAATGAAACAGTCCCAAGATAAGTGAATGATGAAGATATATTCCTGGCTCTCTTACATCACTTCTATTGCTCTTGACATGTATTGGAAAAGGCCAAAAATACTCTTCAGTTAGTTCAATGCACATTTGTGTAAGCTAGGTTACAAAGATGGATAAGCTACGTGATCGAAATGAAGACTCATGATGGAACTGGACACACAACCTGGATCTCCAGACCCTAGCACAATGCCTCAGTAACCTACATCACATTCATTTTACTACATATTTAAAAATATATGCAATAGAGAAAAATATAACAAAGACCATTCCAAAGTTGACATTTCACATCCTAGTAATGAAGGACAGAAATATCAGAGTCCAGCAGTTCTTAATTAATAAGGAAAACCAAAAAACAGAACACTGTCCTGGGTTGATGGGGTTTTTTTTATTCTTTCATTTTTCTAAATACATAGAAGTAATGAGAGGAAAAAACAAAAAACCTCACTTGCGAAGACCAAAATTGTGCTGTACAGTTAGCAATATAATTCTATTACTTCTGGTAACAATAATAATTTTATTGTGTGAAAGACCATTTATATCACTTGAAACATAAACCACGATGTAGATAAATACAAGCTGTCCATTTCTCTGCAAAGACAGGGGGTCAAAGCAATTTCCTAGAAGAGCATCGCATAACCAACGTCTGACGTAAGAAAGAAAAATGTGACAGGATCATCACCTTCAGTTTCAGATGCCGTACAAAAGGAAAGCAATTTCCTCTTTTGTACACTTCGCAAGTATCTACCAATACATTTAAATGAAGTATCTTCCTTCTCATTGAAAGGGAGGCTTGTTTTCCCATTTTACCATCTATGTTTTAAAGATATTGATAATTTTCTGTCTGCCTTTCAGCTCATAATTTTCTGAAAAGATAAGTCTTTCCCTTGCCAATCTGTATTTCACACCTGTAAGTGGATTTGTGACTACATGCCAGGAAAAATGAACTGTACTAGTGAAATAAAACAACTTTTTCTCTACAAGATCATGAGAAAAAAATATTAAAGACCACATTTTCTGAGGTTAGCACTTCTTTTCAAATCATCTATTCAAGTTTGAAAACAGTTCAACTGTCTCATAGAAGGGAAAAACACATAGCACAGCATCTTCATATTACCAACACATCACACAGGTGGGAAAAACTGTGAAAATTGATACAGAATTGTCTTACAGCAGTTACTTTCCTCCTCATGGTGGCATGGTGTGAAGAGTACTGGTGCATGAATACAATCAGCAGCTCAAAGAGGAGGTCATCAGTCCCAGAGGGACATTCTTTTACAGAATCACAGAACGGACTGGAAGGGACTACAATGGGTCATCTAGTACAAACTCCCAGCTCAAGCAAGGTCATCCTAGAGCACATTGCACAGATGGTTTTTTATCTCCAGTGAGGGAGAATCCACGTCTCTGGGCAATCTGTTCCAGACATAGTTACCTGCACAGTAAAGTTATTCCTCACATTCAGGTGGAACCTCCTGTGCATTAGTTTCTGTTCACTGCATCTTGTCCCATTGCTTGGTACCACCAAGAAGAACATGGCTCCAGCCTTTTGACACCCTCCCTTCAGATATTTATAGACATTGATTGATGAGGTCCTCCTCCACAGAGGGGTTATTCTTCCCCACGTGCAGGAGGACCCTGCACTTGCCTTTGCTGAATTTCAGACGGTTCCACTCTGTTCCTTCTCTCCAACCTGTTGGGGTCCTTTTGAAGGACTGCACAGCACACTGGGGTATTGGCCACTCCTCCCAGCTTTGTGTTATCAGCAAACTTGCTGAGGCATCTGCCCCTTCATCCAAGTATTGATGAATAAGTTAAACAAGGCCCAGTATTGAACCTTGGGGGACACAACTACTGACAGGCTTCCAACTAGACCCTGTGCAATTGATTTCAACTCTCTGGAACTTGCTCAGCCAGTTCTCAGTCATCCAGTCTGTACTTCTGAGTTTGCCTGTGAGGATGTTGTGAGAGTGTTGAAAGCCTTGTTGAAGTCAAGGTAGACAATATCCACTGTTCTCCCCTCCTCTGTCCAGGTAGTTGTTTCATTGTAGAAGGCAATCAAGTTGGTCAAGCATGATTTACCTTTAAAGAATCCACACTGACTACTCCTGATCACATTCTTGTCATTCTTGAGGTTAGAGGTGGCCTCTTTTCCAAAGCTCTGAACCAACCAGTCGAGAGGCAAAGCTACCAAGAGATAGCAGCAGATCTACACAAATCTACTTCCACCCTGGCCATACAGTGCAGATATTCTTTTAAGGTGCATCCATAAGGAATTTTGTCCAGTCTTTCTTACAAAGACATCTTTTACAAATACTCCATATCCCAACCATCCCATTCCACATGGTTATTCTACCTAAGGGTCAATTGTGATACAATTCATAATGAATTAATACAGAAAGCAAAATATTATTTCATCCACAGTCACAAAACAATTGTTGAATCATATGCTTTATAAATGTTTTTTCACAGTGTAATAAAAACTGCTATTGTTCTACAGAGAGAAAGAATCAAGTGACTTTAATGTTCTTCAGAGCAAATGCGGCTTATTGCTTCAGCTGCACATCCCCTAGCACAGCAGTTTTAACTCCAGAATGTTAAACCCCTTTCCCAATAACTGTGTTCAAGCCTCAGCATTTGAGATTGGATTAATGTTAAGCGCCTAATGTTAAGTGCTGAAATCAACGAGTTTCCTCGTACCTTGAAGCCTTGATCTGGAAATTAACAGGGGATTTTAAACATGGCAAAAACACCTGAACAAGCCCCTAAATCAACTATGTGCTGTAATACCTCAAAAGGTATGCTAGAAACATTATGATCACAGCTAAATGCAGATAACTCCTCACCTGGTACAAACTAGATGTTAATAAGAAGAGAAACATTGTACCAACAGTTTTGGTTAATAAGTAAAACTACAGAAATATTTTTTTCTTTATCTGTAATTTATGTCAATTTTATTTCATCATGGAAATAAATTGTTACCACTTAATTGCTCCTACTGCACAACAAAGATGCTTATAATGAATGGTGATAAGCAGGAACATGAATGAACAGTTGCCAGGCAACCCATAAATAAAGGTTCCAAATAGCATGACCTCTCTTTAAAGGATAAAGCTCTAATCATAATTATTTTTCAAATCCATTTCAGTGCCAACTAAAATCATGTTTGTAGCACTAATCCTGGTCTTCCTCATACAAAATGAAACCAAATCTGTCATTTGACATATCGCAAATAACAAATTAAACAGACTCAAGCTGCTCCTTCAGATTACGGTCAACAGTGTAGTTTGAGGATGGCAAACAGGTTAGACAATACACTGGAATCTAAAACAGAGAGCTGAGAAGATTTAAGCAATTTAAATAAGGTATTTTGTTAAGTTACATTGTTTCTTTAAGGATCTGCAAGTATCAACACAAAGTCCTCCAGTTTTTAACACCACAAAATGATCATTCAGTAAAGTAGAAGGCTGAGACAGACTTTAAAATACTAAAACCAGATGCAGTTTGAAATGGTCTAAAATCTATATAATACCACATTCTGTCTTTATAAACTCTTACAACACAGTCTTGCTGAGTGCATAAGCAGAGCTGAGGTGCCTAGAGCAAGCACTGACCTTTTAGATGGATTCAAATAAAACTGACAAAGAGCAGCATAAATCTTAAACCAGTTAAAGAACACAGTATATCCACTCTGAAGAAACAATGAATGGTAAGGCAGGATTTTTACATTGCGCCTTCCAAATAATGGGATGGGGAGAGCTTGGGCTTGTTCAAGGTTTATTGGTGGGCTAATAAATTGTGTATTTATTTTAGTAAGCTCTCATGTCAGAAAACATTATGAATACATGCTCTTGTGGGTTTATTTTGCACTACATAAGGTGATTACATAAATCTCTTTAACCATTTTATTTCTCTTCTTCAGTAGACTTGAGATTCACTAATAGCTGTGATGCTTAAACACTGAACTGTTTCAACTGTTTTCAACAGGAAAACAAGATGAACTACAATTATAAACAAATACGACTTGCACCTAAGGTCTAACATACTATGTCAACTATGAACCCATAAGAAAGGGAACCATCTTTTCAACCTGTCTTTCAACAAAATACAGGTAAAAGAATCCATGAACTTCTCTGCAACATTAATAGCACAAAATAATCTCATACTTTACAGTAGAAAATGCACTCGACCAACATGTATTTCTTCATATCAAATGAGATCCACTTCATTATATAGTAGGTATTCACCTTCTTTGATAGAAAAACATTCTGTTGCCTATCCATCAAACATATAACTTTCCAGTTATCTTCCTTATCTAGATATACCTGCTCATCAGAGGCCTGTACAGGATTTGTATTTCATCAATAAGCAAATAGGAAATATACCACATTATATCTATAGTTTTCTTGACTAATATTTCACTCATTAACCACCTTCACCACCTGTTTCAGTAACTCCTTTCATTCCTTCTAATAATTTCAGTTGAACTTCTTGTTTTAACAAAAGTCCAGTTCATTTAGATGATAACTCATGTGTAAGAGTGAGATTCAGAATTTAAATAATTAAGAATCATGCATACTGACTGCAATTAAAAACAAAGCAGAAGATCCTGCAAATTCCTTTTGGGACACATGGCACTACTGATACCAAAACCACCTTAATTGCTTCTCCATAGTTTTCAGCTTGCATTTTAACAAATTCTAAAAAAAACTGTGTTGTGTTTACAAACCTTACAATGAAGCCCATTACTTGAAAAGTGTGTAAAGGTGATATTGGAGGGTATTTTCCCCTCCCAAATGTTTATTCCTTTAAAATTGCCAGCTGGAGAATGAAACCAGTCTGGTTTTATGTTTAAAAGAAAGACTAAAAGCTTATGGAATAAAAGGTCATGCATCACTGTTTAGCAAGAGCTGGAGGCTAATTTTAAAATTTATTAACAATGAAAACAATGGGGTTCTCAGCCACTTATTACCATAGAGGAAACTGATGGCATTTTTCTGAAGTTTGGATTCCACTGCATTTTGTTCCACAGTATGCAATTCAACTATCCCACTTCTGAAAGAGATGACTGTATTGTTTTAAAGAGCTGCTCACACTCAAATAAGTGTCATTTTAAGATCTCCCCTAGGGATTCAAGTCTATACATTTAGCATTAGAAGGAGCTTGAGGGGAGCGATGCTTTCTCTCTAGTGTTTCCCACATCACAGATTCAGTCAATGAAACTAGAACAATTCTAAAAACACTTCTTTTCTCAACACGGTTTAGGCAGATACTCAGCTGATTAAGAGTAAGCAGTATTAGGTTCCGGAGATTAATTGTATTCTAGATTCATGCTGATCCTGTCTTCTGACCAAGGTATTCTTGTTTCAACAGTCATTTTTCACTTAACAAAACGGTGAAATTGGTTTTCATTTTTTTATATTGAATATTTAATGGTTAATTAAATATACACATACTTATTATTGAAGTATATGGAATGACATTACAAGATAAATTTATAGAATACCAGCTGAAGCAGTTATATACAGAGAGAGAGAGAGAGACTAGATGGATGACACTTGTGAAGGACCATCTACAGACACTCCCAGTAACATGCAAAGGAGTTATCTTTGAGCAACACAAATATTATTACTATAGTGAGGAGCCCAGTAGGGAGAAGAAGACAGTTGGTTGCTCTATCAGTTTTAAGTAACAAATTATCTTCTATGTGTTTGATTCAGTTGTACATTTAAAATGTTCTTTTAATAACTGTTATTCCATTCACTATCTCACTGATAGACATCTTGCCTTGATATTGTACAGAAATAGTTGAAAGTAGCAGAAAAACTCTATATTGACGACATAGTCTTCCACTGATACACTTACACAAGGAAGTTATTGTTTTGGACTGAGAAGAGCACTGAGAAGAGGGAGCTAACAGTGTAGTCCCTAGTTTTTCTCATCATGTCAGAAACAAAGTCTCACAGAAATGCCACTGGTAATCAATGAAATTGGAAAATTATGCTAAAATCTTCCTACACATAAGACTATGTGATTCCTAAAATTCATCATGATTTTTTAACCTATCAGTTACAGTCATATCTTATGCAGCTTTACCACAAAGCTTTCACTGATACAAAGTGCAAGTTTGCCCCTCCTGTGTCCCGTACTCCATGATCTGAATCATACTCAGCTGTATCTACTACATGAAATACCACACACACAAATACATTTCAGGATTGACAACTCAGTTGTCATTGGAAGCTTGAGGAATTCATCCATACAGTTGTTTGGCTAAAAGAAATTTTACAAAGGGACAACCAAATTACAAGGAACAGCAATGTACACAGAAGCATGTAAACTTTAGCTTTGTGTTTTACTTTTAAAAGGTAACATTATTATTTAGTATCTCTGAGCTACAGTAGTATCTCCCGAGAATTGCCTGGCTAACAGCGCTGAAACAAATAAACCAAAAAATTCAACACGACTACACAGATTTTGCTTATCAATCAGGAATGTGGATTAAACAAGACAGAGCAACAAGAGGAAATAAATGATCTCCACATTTTATAACGTTCAACAGGTATTATCTGTACTTATTTAAAGACAAGAAAGAATGAGAAAAAAACCTGCTTTACACCCATTATAAGCATTTTTTTCAGTGACACTTCATTTAACTATATGTACCTCACTTCTTTCCTGAAGCCTACTTTGCATACTTATTGTCATGAGAATTTTTGTTATATTTTCACACTTTACTATTAAGTACAACTGCTTTACGCACTTGTGCTGACACACAAAATTGTACAGCATAATTCATACTTGCTGTTGCCAAGTTCTTTGCCTCAAATTTCCCGTGCTTTTAGCCTTTGCTATTCCCAACAACAAAGAAAATTGAATTTTCAGCACTATCCAAACAATGTGAACAAGGCAATGTCTATTCTGGGACAAATCTCAGGTTCATTTAGCCTAGGACAATGTCACTGACAGTGGTCAAAAGGAGTGGCCTAGGTAGCAGTCCCGTATTCAGACAACTCTCAAATACTAGAGTAATTCCCTGGAACACTCTTCTGGCTCCCAGCACTGTGTGGCTCAAAGACTTGAATAAGAAGAGACTGAAAGCGTTGGCATGTGACAACACAGTCTGGCTCAGAAGGGCTAGGAAGAAGAATGGGAGATGGCATATTTCAAAAAGGAGAAATATGTGCCCTCATCACACAGACATCCTACTTCATTCCATCCAACAGTGTTTCTTGTTCCTGATATTGCCTTTGCCCTCAAAATGTGCTGTTCTCCATATGGAAGAGGTGGCAAAAATGAAAGTGTTTCCCTTCTTTCCTCATAAAACCTCCTCCTGACTGGAGCTGGCCTCCTGTTCATATTCCACTTGACTAAACCAACCTTTTTCTCCTCCCACACTAGCTCCATCTGCCGCCCGTCTCTCCAGCAGAGCCAGATGCCAGCAAAGCAGACTGCTGTGGGAGGAGAAAGTTCTGTCGCTGGAATTTCATCCCTATACTCTGCAGGGGGCCAGCCTGTGAAGCCTGGAGAGGATACAGAGAGCAACTTCCTCTCTTCCACGCTGCCTTCCTCGGCTCATCAGTAAAGAAGCTAGCTGAGGCATATTTCAAAAGATAAAACTCCAATGTGTGCTCTAAAATTTGCGGTTTTAACATTTATTTAGCAAAAAGATCATAATTCTACTCCAGACTTGAGCATGGTACACACCACACACCACATAAACATCTGAGGAGATGTGAGTCCTGCCCTAGAAAGCTTACAATCAAACAGAAGCAGAGATACACTTTTGTGATAAGGAACAAACAAGTGACTAGAGTGCAAATGAAGAAAAAAAAGGACTAATTTATAATCAGGAGAGATCTCAATGATGGAGCAAAATGACAATATTTTCTGGAGATATGGAAGTCAAAGAGAGAAGCTGTGGATGAGTGCTAAGCTGAGACAACTCCATGAGGCAAAGGAAACTGGCTATAGACAAGGAAAGACTAGGATGAAAGCAGACATGGAGAAACAAAAAGTGACTTTTTTATGAATTTGAGGTGATCTTGCATGAGGCAGAGGGAAAAGACATACAGTTAAGAATGTTAGACAAAAAGGGAGACAGTCTAGGAATGGAGGAGCATCTGCACAAGCAACCTTGCCAGAGACGGGAGCAAGAATGAGTGTCACTGAGTGAGAACAAGAGTTCATATAAAACAAGCAAGTGTGCATATGCGTGAGACAGAGGAAGAGACATAGACTTCATTTCTCTGAAAGAAAGAATTATGGGAACCCAGGAGACGAAAGAGACTAGAAACAAAAAAGTCTGGTGTATAAGTGCAACAGAAAGTTTTGAGTGGGGTGGCAGGACAGAAGAAAGTGAAGGAACACAGTGTTTTAACAGAAAAACAGAATTATTTACTAGAAGTTGAAAGAGCACATAATTACAGAGACAAAACAAGAAATATTAAGAAGTTGAATAGATAGGGAAAAGAAGAAAGAAATAGACATATTGCATTTAAATAGAATAAGGGCTCACAGCAGAACAAATGGAGTGACAGAACAGAGAAAAAATATATGCAAAGATTGTAAAAGTCAGTAAAGGAATATTAGTTAATAGAAAGCATTATGTAAAAAATCCCAATGGAAAGACTGAGAGCGTAGACAAACATGACTGGAAACGGATGTTCACTGAATTGTCACTGTAAACTTAGGGTTTGCCCCATGTAGGTACCTCCAACATTTTAATCTTCATTTTCACTTGAAAAAACACTGTTCCCTTGTCCTCCACACCTTCTAACTTCTTTGCTGTAGTTGCACCTTTATGCCATTCGTTTCACTATTTCTAGTGTCAACTCTTTTTGTTACGTTTAAATGGGAATAAGATCTTTTTTTTTTTTCAAATACTCTACCACAAAGAAACGTGCCAAAAATCTCAAGTTTCCTTCCTCCTGTCCCCACAATGCTCGTTCATTCATTCTTCAATTAAAAAAAATAAAAAAAGAAAAAAAAAAAAGGCTAGCTAAACTCAGCAATCCAGCGGTATCTTAAGTCCAAGACATTCACAGAGCCTTCCCTGAGCTGCGTGCACATACTGCGCCTCAGGTTTCCTCCGTGCTCGGGTGAGGGTTTCCCGTCTCCTGTGGGCGAGGTCAGAGAGAGGCACGGGCTGCGCTCCAGCGCCCGGCATCGCGCTGCCGGGATAACGGGATCTCCGGCTGAAACGCATCCATCAGGCGGGGGAACTCGGGGAGGGGAGCTAGCTACCGGCTGCTGGAAGGAAAGCCTATACAGACGTATGCCCTGGCTGCTGGAAGACATGGCTGGCTGTCTGGCTATTTGATTTGCTTTTATTTAAGGGACATAAAAAAAGGGAATGGAGGAAAGGGAGAAGGGAAAGCACACGCGCTCGCACACGCATCCGGCTGATCTTACCTCCACATTGAAATATTGCTCCGCTTTGCACACTGTAGCACATAAAATCCAAATGAAGGTTTGCAAGAAAAACACCCTGGACTGAGACACGAAATCCAACCGGCTTCCAATGCTGGATGCGAGTACGATCATAGTGGACTGTGCTTCAGCGGGTGGAAGATCTCTCTCTTTCTCTCTCTTTGCCTTAAATACACAAACAAACCAAACCCTCCCCCGTGTCGGTGAAGAGCCCGTAGCGCAGGTTCACCCACAGCCGCGAAGGAGGTGGAGGAGGAGCAGACACTTCACAGCACAGGCGGCGGCGGCGGCAGGGTCAGCTCTCGCTCATCCTCACCGCCAGCCCCGTAAGGAGGGAATGTGGCGTCCGAGTGCAGCCGCAGCTCCTGCACGACTCCTCTCTGCCCAGCAGCAGCAACCACCTCCCCGTATCCTCCCTCCGCTCCCGCCTCCTCCTCCTCCTCCTCCTCTCCTGCCTCCTCCCCCTCAGCCTCCGCCTCCTCCTGGAGAAGGCCGGCCCGGTTGGGCTCGGCTCGGCT
>VYXB01003951.1:0-104795 GCA_013397135.1 Pachyramphus minor | reverse complement strand
CTAATGGTAGATTCAATCCCCTCATCTAAATCATCGATAAAGATGTTAAACAGATGCCCAACACTGATCCACTAGTGACTGGCTGCCAGCTGGATGCAGCTCCGTTCACCAGCACTCTCTGGGCCCGGCCCTCCAGCCAGTTCCTAACCCAGCACAGAGTGCCCCTGTCCAAGCCACGGGCTGCCAGCTTTTCCAGGAGTATGTTGTGGAAGACGGTGTCAAAGGCTCTGCTGAAGTCCAGATAGACCACATCCACAGCCTTCCCCTTGTACACCAGGTGGGTCACCTGATCATAGAAGGAGATGAGGTTGGTCAGACAGGATATTAAATGGTGAGGCACAACTGACGGTTATTAACTTTGAAAAGTCTCTTTATACATGGCTGCTGGCGACAGTGACACTGGCAACAAAGTCTGAAAAGCAGTCCAGTTTTATATCTGTATTCTGAAAGGAGCATATATAAAGTAGTTAGATTATGCTGTAGAATTTTATAAAGTTTTGCTGGTTCAGTTTGATGTGACCTGTAGAGCTCAGGCACGGAAAAATCATACAAAAAGTTTTATATTAGCTTTCTCCAAGATAGCCACTATTTTTATGTGTATATATATAAAATACAGTATATATAGAAAAAATACAGTATATATATATAAAATATTGTGTGTGTATATATATACATATATATATAATCTTCCTTAATCTAAGACATACAGATTTTTATATCTTTCCTCTGCCTGGAATTTTCTGGTCTTCACAATTTTGTTTTCTTCTAACTTCTGCATTGAGAGACACTCCATAAAACCAAAAAAACTGGCTACACAGTATTTCTGTATCATTAAGGAGTCTTCCAGTAAAAATCATATGCATATGTTCTTGCTCATGCATAGATGAAGAAGAATTATGCTTAGACATTCAGCTTGAAAGGGGTTTCCAAATAGTACTCATACTTTCAGGTTTAAATTTCAAGGGAACCTAAGAGATTTGAACACCTAGTTCTCATTTTTTTTATGGGAACTGGACAAACCTACCCCAAGGGTGTTGGAAAGCATGAAAAAAAAATGAAACAAAGTAAAAATAGGAGAATTAGAAAGAGTCTTACTTATATATATGTAATTGTTTTTAATCACGAATATCCATAGAGCTGCCAGAAAGTAGAGTAAGAGGTGGAGTTCTGAGACAGAAACTTCTTGTTTTTCCCAAACCCATAGAAGTGCTCTTCAAACGTATGATGTTCAAGCATGTTGAACAAAATGAGTGTGAAACATACGCATGGTAAGCTAGTGAGAACATATATATATATGTATATATATATATACATATGGACTGAGACAATGGAGATTAGATTTAAGTAGAAGAAATGTTCTGATTAATTCTTTGAGCCAAGTTCCATTTTACCAACTCTACCTTGTCTGGAATATCAAATCTGTAAGCTTACCGTTTTTTATTATCCAAATAAGTGAGCTAGTCTAGTCTTTAATTATCATTACAACTTTGAGACTGGAGCTCTCACTGGAAATTTTCTAGTTTTATGCTGTTTGTGCTTCATTTTTTTTACCTAAATGGTGTTAACCTACATACAGTTGTAGTGTGTAACTGTCTATCTACAAGATAGATGTAGAAAGACTTTCTTACAAGGGCATGTAGTGATAGAACAAGGGGGGATGGTTTTAAATTGAAGAGAATAGGCTTAAGAAGAAATTAGTTACTGTGGGGGTGGTGAGGCACCGGAGGAGACTGCTCAGAGAAGTTGTAGATGCCTCATCCCTGGAAGTGTTCAAGGCCATGTTGGATGGTGCTTTGAACAACCTGGTCTAGTGGAAAGTTCCCTGTCCACGGCATGGAGGTGGAACTAGAGGATCTTTAAGGGCCATTCTGACACAAACCATTCTATAATTCTATGAACTCCAAGCTTAGTAGTTGCTTTTATTCCTTGTATAATGTAGTTTTTGGAAAAGCTTATCATTGGGACATTCAAAAACTAAAATTTAAGGGGTAAAAATCTAAATATTCACAAACCACATAAATGATTAATAGTCTAAAGAAAATAAATGAGGAATTCAAATACATCTGTACGTATATGATAATATAGAAAATATTCAGGGACCATAAATAATTATCAGATGACTTACAAAGCTATGCAGATGCATAAAAAAATTGGAAAGTTCCAGCAAGTGTTCTGCAAATAGCTGATGAATTAAAAATTATTTGCTTAAAAATTCAGCTCCAAAAAATGTGTAAAGCAGATAGAATAATTTCCAGCATTCAGGTGAGGATTCAGCTTGATGTGTTGTAAAGTAACACTTTAATTATTTTTAATGGGACTAACTTTTACTACCAAAGGACCTGTTTCTTAAAATCTGTATTTAACCTAAACAATATCCTGTAGCATGGTACAACCAAATACTTTGATAATGCATCTGAAACCAGATTAATGTCTATGTGATAAGAGAAGTACTAATGACCTTGAAACTAAATATTGTTTTATTTTTTATAATATGAATTTCAGGTAAGTGCAAAGTCTATGGAACTTAGATCTTCAGTCTAACAAGATTACTTCAGTATTCAGAAGTGCTTGCGCTATACAGTTCCTTGGATTTGTACTAACTTTTTCCCTTTCAAATCATAATGATATAGTTAACATGATTTGCCAACACATGCCACATATGTTTAACTTTTTTCTTTAAAATATTATCACTGGACACTTACTTTTCCAGCCCACAGGAATTTCAAGTTACTTGACAGTACTTTGTACAGTGACATTTGGCATCGTGATATCAAACTGGCATCTAGGGATCTCCACTTTCCTACCAACCCATAGGATCAAAACAGTTCACAGTTTGTGTTTTCAAGATCTGATGGTTCAGTTCCAAATTTTACATAACATTGCATTGTAAGTTTTAGCTGCATGGTTTGTTCCCCACCAAAGCATTTTGCAGCCATGACAAAACAAATATTTCTATTTGACTTGGTACATTCACCAATCAGTTTAATATATTTTTATCATATAGGGCAGCAGGGATTTAAGTCTGAAAATGTGGTATCATGTATGACTAGGTGATTAAAAAAATATTTTTTCTTAATGTAAAGTTTTTAGAAATCCAGCTCCCTAACAGTATACTATCATGGTAATTTTACACAGTTTAAATTAAATTAGTGGAAGTTGAAAAAAAAAAAAAAGATGGCAAATTCAAGTTTTGTGTCAAACTGAAAAGATGGTGCATGTCTGTCTGAGTTGACTCATTCAGGGAAACAGTGTCTCTGAAGGTCTATCTCATATTTTCATTAATAATTTGAATGAAATAAAGGCTGTAGCCCTGCAGCTGACAAATTACACAGTATTTTTAGAGTTTGCAAGTATTCTGGAGATCCTCGTAGGCCAGAGGAAAGTTCCAAAATCTGATTAAATTTAATGATGACATATACCAGTACCATGCTGTTATACAGGCAGTTACAAAAGGAGGAAGAGCCATGCAAGAAAGACCAGAGAAAAGTACAGATGTGCCATAATCTGAATTAAGGTTTATCAGATGTTGCCAAAAAACGTAAATGTCATTCTGGGAACGGTTCATGGGGAATTGACAGCTCTAAGTGATATTTTTACTTCTTTCCTCAGTCTTGGCAAGGCTTCAGCTAGAAATTAGTTTTGGGCACCATTCTGTCAGAGAAAACAATCAGAAAAGAGCAATAAAGTGATCAGAGATTTAAAGACACATGAGAAAAGTTTTTGTCTTGAACTGAAAATTGTATTTCTATACTCTAGAAAGGATGGTGCGGAGGACATGGTAACGATCTCTATGAAAATGTGCAGGTATTATAAAAAGAATACATTTATCCACCATCACTGTGGGATAAATTTGACTTAATTTAAAACCAAGACAGTTACATTAGACGTATTTTTTTCTTTGCTGTAATAATATGTAAACATTGGAATAGGCTACTCTAGAAAGGCCATGAAAGTTAAAAAGTAAGAATGATTCAAGTTAATCCTGCCTGAAAGCAGAGTAGATTGACCAAATGACTGACACATTGAATGACCTTTTTAATGAATTACAAGTAAACAATGCAATCAACCTTAGAAGAATAACAAATTGATATTTGGTCAAATATTTAATATACATAGAAGTTTTTGTTGTGTGGTTTTTTTTTTTTTTAATGGGAAGAAATTCTACTAGATCCAGCCCTTCAGAATGAATATAGGACAGAGAGACACTTGCATTTCTGCAGTACATAGATGTGAAGTGTGTGGTTGTTTTGTGAAGTGCATTAGTGTGCTGACTAATGGGACTACTCCTTGAAACACTAGTATTCTCTCCTTTCATTTTTGCTGACAGATGATACATTTTTCTGTAGCTCTTGGAACTAAAAGCTTTTCATTTAATGATTAAAAATGTACTTGCTTGGAATAGTATGAGCTTGCCATTCTGAGAACATGATGACAATAATATGGTTGTGATGTAATTACAGCATGTGCAGCTTTGGGAAGTGATCTCATTTTCTGAAAACCAAAGGTCCATGTAACAGTTACCAGTACAGTCTCTAAACTTACATTTAAAGATAGGAAAAGGGAAAAATTTGTTAGGCTATGCAGGTGCCAATAATCAGACTGTAATTATCTTTTAGGGCATTCTGCTGGCCTTTTCCAAACATGAACTTGAGGGTCTTGAATTGTTAAAAATACTGACCACAAGAGTTTATATTCTAGATAATTTTCTCTGTATTGGTAAATGAATAAAATAAGTAGGCAAGATAAAATATTTCTGGTACCTGAACATAGGTAACCTCTTCCAGCATTTCTGTTTTCGTTTGGTTTTTTATTCCGCAGGAATATATGCCACTTGCCATTTGGAGAGGGAAAAATGCAAGAGCAGAAGCACTTCTGAACCTTGGTCCACATTATTGAAGATCACTGTTATGAAAGCAATTGTAAAGGGTTCATTTAAAATCAAGCAGTGATACTGCTCACCATGTCATTCTTCTGCTTGCTGTTTGCTGTAAAAAACTGTGGGTCTTATTCAGCTTAAATATCTACAGACAGGAAGACCATTGACTTAGTTTTGATAACAAAGACAGGGAAGAAGAAACAGCCCCTCCGAGTATGTAGGGCCTTCTAAATAGTCTGTATAGCTAGAAACCTTTCACATAAGTAGAGCAAGTATGACACAAAGAAGCAAAGTATGACACAGTGCTGTTTAGAACAAGTGAAGTGAGGCACACAAGGGTATGACTTCATGTTGAGTAATACACTCCTTATGCAAGCAATTGTCATTAAAGTAAGCTGAAGAATACAGGGAAGGATTTCTGTAAATATGACTTTATTTTTAAATCACTTCAGCATTGTGTTTCCTGGTTGTGTTTGTCTATAAATATTCTAGTAAACCAGAATTAGAGTGCAAGACTGTACCTATTTAGTTAGTTAGCTATTTTTAAGAAATAGTTCATTTAAAGGAAATGCTGCATAATGTTTAGGGAAGATGAATCTTGTACATGTAAACTAACTCTGGTTATTCTTCACCTGGCATACCTGTGCCACTAACAGCTAAGATGAAGATCTTTAATCATTTTTTAATCATTAATAATGATTTTTAATCAATTCTTTAACAATTCTTTAATGAACAGTTCTCTAATGATATAGTCAGTAAACAAAATGTTGTGTGTTTTTCTTCTTTGATTGATTGTTTCAGGTGTATTTCTATACTTTTTCATTGCTGTCTCCATATGGACTCTGGTGAATTATATAATTAGTTGTTCAGTAAACCAGTTTGAAACTTTGGCTTCCTCTACATTCAGGTAGTTCTGATCATCTTACTTTATATCTAACTGACTGTGGGACTCCTGCATAATACAGTAGAATGCTCCAGGAAGAGTTTTGATCATAGTATGTTGTTAATTTTCTCAATTTTTCCAACTATACAAAGTCTTCATTGCATTCCTAGAAGTAGATTGTGGGTAAAGCTAAATTTACACTTCATATTACATCTTTTACTTGTTGAAGACTTGATCAGTTGTCTAAGTGCTCAAAATATTTGTTAGATAGTAGAGAAAATAGGAAGAAAAATAGAATACTAAAGTGAGGAAAAAAGTCATAAGATGGAAACAACTGAGAGGTACAACATGAGCTTAAAATGTCTGATAATTCCATGAGGAGTATCAACTGTCTCAGGCATCACTGTCTTTCACCATTTCCTGCTACATCCTCTGCATGTTTCCCCATTTTTTGGGAGACACTTCCAGTTTTGTGAATGGAAAAAGCAATCTCTTCCCTGTTCAGAGAAGGTTATGTTTTGTGACATTAACCCAAAGATCACTTTTATATTGCTCCATGATAAGGAAAAAGCAGAGCAGAAAAATAAAAGAGCAAATACCAAACAACAAACAAAAAGGGAAAGAGGCAATGAGTGATAAAAAAGGATGAGTCAATCTGAATGGGGGATATCCTTTTCAGATATAGGCAAAGAGATTGATTGGATGCGGTAAGGATATCAGTGCCACTTAGAGAAAGCAGGAAAAATTGTACTATCTGAGGACATCATGATGGGAAAAATGGAACAAAGAAATAGGGAAGTAATAAGGTGAGATCAAGAAGTGGAACTATGAGACTTTATTACTGCTTGACTGAATTGGGAGAAATTATCTTTCATCGGGAAACTGCCAAATATATGTTAAAGCAGCAAGGACAAAATTTCCATGTAGCACAGAAAACAGTTTGCAAGAAAAATAATGAAATCCTGGGTCCACTGAAATTCCAAGGGACGTCTGTCATATAATTACAACCCAGGGATATGAGTTCTCCCAGTTTATTGAATGTTTACCTATATATTTGTTTATCATAAAATATTCTCATTCACGAATATTGCTGTAAATTTGGATCCTGACAATTTTATTCATCGAGTTAATCCTATGTTTTCATAGAATTTTATGGAATTATTAACAAAATAAGCACAATTCAAACTCAGCTGGAACAACAGATAGATTCCTTAATATGCGGAATCCACCTTAGTGGCATTTTTTAATCTAATCTAGGGCTGGATCACAGTTAATTATGACCACCTAAATGCTTGCTTGCTTTCAACAGCTGCAGGTAGAGTTTCTTTATAGCTGGTCTGACTCCAGGAATAATTCAGGGATCGAAATGTGTGCATGGCTGACACATATCTCATGACTCACTTTGCTAATTCTTAGAAGCCAAGTATATGATGCCTTATATCTGTATGGTGATACTTATAGTGTGGAACACTTAAACTGATTGATTTTTCATTATGGCAAAGCACCCCCTTGCCAGATTCCATTACCTTGCATTCTTCTCTGAGGAAGTAAAAGATACATTATATCTGCTCAAGTTTTCACCGCAGGGTTAATGTTGCACACTTCCCCCACCCCTAGAGGTTAACTCCAAGGAAGGCACCAAAGAGTCCTAGGATGATCTGTTTTTGCTTAATTTTAGATTTCAGCTGTGGGTATCTCTTCTTTCACAGTCCTTTTGACTCTAATTTTTTGCCTAAATCAACAGTTGCTGCCAGAATATACTTGGCAAATTATGCAATCTGAAAATAAATTTTAAACTGTAGTTACAACATAGCAGTTAAATTTCTGAAAAGAGATTAAGTGAAAGGTAGGCTTGCTTATGACATGAACAAAATAATAGCTGATTAAAAAACATTCAGAACAATGCAAGAAATACATTGTTGAAAAATTTACCCCTAGTTCTTTATGAGTGATGTGTGGAAGTCCTCTCTGGCCTTAAAATTCAGAAACATTAAATGTGATTCACAAAATTCAAAGAAACATACATTTTTGCCTAATTTGCTAATATGATATGTAAATTTGTTAGGGAAACTTTCTTATTTTATTCATCTGCTCCAGGGAGCAGCAAGAACCCTTCATTTAAGGGATCTGTTCTAGTCCAGAAGAGGATAGTCCAATGGAAATGTATGGGGTGGTCCATTGAAGAGTATGAGTCAAGAGGTGAGAGCAGCTGCAGCATGGGCAGGGCAGTGCCCTCTCTGACAAAGGTACAGCCCTACTGCATCAAGGCAGGGCCATGAGAGGGACGAGGTCCATCAGCAGTCCCAGATAAGATGAGATAAAAGTCTGGAGTGATCGCCGAGATTCCCTTGGGAGTGACAGGAGACAGAAGTGGAAACAAACCTACTGCAGCATATGCTCAAGGTCTATCCAGGAACCCCTCGAACCAGCACAGCAGGTGGCAGGTCTGGCCTCCGGGACACCTACAATGTACTTCAGGGCAGGTCTGTGTGTCCTGGCATGAGCTTCGATGAAACCTCCATGTCCATGGGAAGAGTGGGTGGGTGAAGATTCAGGTGAGGCTGCTTAGGGCAGCTAAAACTTATTAGTGTACTCTGTGCCCTTAAAGTGTAAATCCAAAGTAATCCAATTCACTTCAAAGCATAAGCAATGGAATTTGCAGTAATCAGTCTCTCTCTGTGAAGTTTTCAAGCCTGCTATGTGTTAAGAAATGGTTTCAAAAAAATATGAATAATTCGATAAATATTTATGTTTTTCCTTATTGTGTAAAATAAATATTATTGATGGATTCCAGATTTTAAAAAAAACCCACACTTGATATACAAAAGATTAAATTTCCAAATTAGATTAATATTAGAAATGCTGCAATATGTAAATTTGTGATATTTGTGAAGACATATTTTACTCCCATTAATCCATATTTCATGAGAATTCAGACACATTGTATCCCAAAGAGACTTTCATTGATTCCTGTTCCAAATTAAAATATCTAAAATATAATTCATTTTATATGTAAAGACTACATTTGTACACATACGAAGGGGTCTAGCTATGCAGATTGATGCTCAGTGTAATTTGCAATGGCAAATGAGGTTCATTAAACAATGCTTTTAGAAGTCAGCAAGTTAAGTATCTACTCTAGTGGGTTCTTTCTAAATCTATCTACATCTCTATTCACTTTAACTATATTTATTAGACCATTCCCCTCAATTTTAATCTTAATTAAACTTATAATTTATGCATGGCCTCATAATTCTCCAACATATTTCTGACAGTATTTTCTCTTGTTGCCTTTCAGTGCTAACCCTTTACTTTTTTCTCTGATAGGATATTGTCCAAGGCTTGCTATCTGTCCCCAACAGAAGCCATGTGAGTTTGACATGCTGACTCATTTCAGAAATTTAAGCAAGTATTGAAGCTACAGTGAAATATTGATGATAGCTAAGAGTGATTGAGACTGAATAATGCACATACTGAAGAGCTGAAATCATAAAATCATAAAATGGTTTAGGTTGGAAGTGACATTAATGATCATCCAGTTCCAACACTCCTGCCACAGGTAGGGACTCCTTTCACTAGAGCAGGTTGCTCAGAGCCCCATCCAACCTCGTCTCAAACACTTCCAGGGGTGGGGCATCCACAACTTCTCTGGGTAACATGTTCCAGTGCCTCACTATCCTCACAGTAAAAAATTTCTTCCTAATATCTAATCTAAACCTACTCTTTCTCAATTCGAAGCCATTCCCCCTTGTCCTATCACTATATGCCTGATGTATGGTTTGAGTCTTAGGCAGTCATACCATACTTGATTTATTGGTGTCACTGCTAGGTAGATTTTTGAACCTTTTTTGCAACAGACTTTTCTCATTGTTTGATACAATACAAAAAGATTGCTGTCTTCCAATATAATTTACATTTTAAAATCCCCAACACATACCTTACGAAAATAACTCATGGGATATTTTTCAATCACGGTTATTTTCTGGTTCAGACTCACTGTTCTGTGTTGCAGAGCATGTGTTTTTAAAAATCTTTTTAGCTTAATTTATGCAATTGCAAATAATTAAATCCATTAGAGGGCAATAACATTGTTAATCTAGCTGAAATAGCAACATTTCAGTTGATTAAAAAAATTAAGTGAATAAGGAAAAGCACAGGAAATCATTTAAGAGATAGGGTGTTTGCACCTGCTTCAGACTGGGGACACTACTGTCCAGCTTCTTTAGTTTTCGTATTCCAAGCCTAGAAATGAACACCCAGGGTAAACATCTTCAGATATGCTGGTCCTCTATTCCACGAGGAGAAAAGGAAATTTCAAAAGGACGATTTTGTAAGTAGAACATTTCAGGAACCTCATTTACCTAGTGTAATTCAACCTGAAATATTAAGCACTTTAGTCTTTATCCTGAACAGTAATCACATGATCTGCTAGTTAAAATGTCCTTTACTTACATAAAGAAGTTGCAAAAGTAAAATATTTGTCATCAAACGCCTTCCTGACCTGCAAAGTACCAGAAAGACTTACCAGTGCCTTTAAAAAAGCTATCATTTAGGAGTACTCACCAAATCTTACCGTATGAGGAGGAAAATATGAGTAAAGAATGGTAGGAAAGATAGAAGAATAGTTAGTAGTTTCCAAAATGTTTTTACTGAAAGAAATGGTAAAAAGAGTATTTCTGAAGGAGAGAGGCTGAGACCGTACTGCCTTTTGTCCATTCATCTTCTCCATCTCATTCCTCAGAGCTTTCTGTCATGAATGTTTCACATCTGGTGAAATGAGTTCTAATTTCTACAGGAAGGGAAAGCCTAATTTTAATCCATGGGTAATACAAAAAACATACAAAAATGAGGAATACAGTGCAATTTCAGATTTTTACTGGATAAATTATAATGATGGATTAGACATTTTACAGGTATATGCAGGTCTGCTCATTTGTCTTTCTAGATAAGTCTAATGCAAGACTGTTCATACTGATATCGTGAAAGCTTTGATGGAATAACATATACACTTAAATCATCTGCAAAATAGAATAAAACACTAATATAAGCAAACTGTTTAATTTATACAATAAATTAATTTATCACTTACGTAAAAAAGGTAAAGAAAAAAGGTGGAAAAAACATCAGTAAATTAACCTTTGAATATAAGTATATTGTGTAGAAATTAATTGTGATGATGTATGAATAATCTTATAGTGTATATATATATATTCAGAATATTCATAAACATAGAATTTAAAACACTGTTGAAGCAGTGTTAGGCTCCTATATTCTCATTCATACTGCTGTTTAGCTGAACTCTGTGAAGGTACAGTTCTGATAAAGCTCAGCATAACTGAGATTAAAAATGAGTGAAAAATAGGTATTATTGGTTTTCAGTGATTTTTTTATTGAGGGCATATATTTTTAACAAAGCAAGTACTGAATTAATTGAGAAAACCTAGCAAGTGTGTGGTGATAGCCAATAATCATTGGAGTGCAATGGCTAATGAAAATTTTTAAATAGTCTATTGGTAATCTTCACCAACAGCTTTCTGCTTTGCTACTTATTACCACAAAAGACAGTACGTGCTTTAGCAAGTACATGTATCATGTGGCCCTCTATTGTGATGCCAAAAAAATCAGGCTTTTCTTTAGGCTTTTTCACCACATGAAATGATACATTAATTGGTCTCTTCACAACTAGAGAAAAGAAGCAGCAAGTGAGGCCTTTGCAAATGATCCCAATGCACTCTTCAAGAGTTAGTGCGCATCAGAGACCTTTTGTTTAGTCCCTGCATGACTGTTGTCTGTTGTCTACAAAAAATAAACCTTAAAAAAGAAGTTTTGAAAACAAATAATTTTTGTGTCTTCATGGATACTTTGACAACCTTCACACTCAGGAACTCTGACAACTCTGTTGTGGATTTAATACGAAAGAGAGTCTTCCATAACAAAATACTGCTAGTTTGTTTGAAAAAGTTTTAAAGATGTTTAACAGAAAAAAGAACTAAATTTGGATATTTTATGAAGGCTATATGTAATTTTGTCTAAGGGCTATTCTGTTTGGTATTATGACAAAATTGTCCTCTCTATAGTATGCTTTGCTCCAAAGAAAAATTGTCATTACCTGTGAATCCTGGAACAGCAGCTGAGGAAAACTGAAGAAACATTACTCAGTACTTGTGGCACCAGGCAGGTCCCTAGAAATCTTTGCAGTAGAGGACATGTGGGTAGCAAATCAGCATTAAGTAAAAATAAGAAAACAGGCACATGCTAGAACATTCTTCTGAAAAAAATAGTAGCATGTATTTATTAACAAAAAACAAATTCAGCTAATTTGTTCAATTATAAAACTAATTTTGTAGATTAATTTGAGCAATTAAAGTAGAAATAAAGAACATTTTTAAGTTTCATCCCAATATTAACAAAGTCTTAATGATATCTCTAGTTTTATATATACAAACACTTACGTGCAAGGTCTGAAATGGATTAAGGAAAAAATAAACATACATATGAAATTATAGGTAAATCAGTTTAAAAGGAAATATGTTCCAGATGCCAAAGGAGATGCTGTTAGAATGCCTGGGATGTGACGTCAAAGATGATGAGTAAATGTGGTTTAGTAGTAGCACTGAATTAATCTTGAAGATAAAGTAGCATTGATGTATGCTCCAGGAGGAATTCACACAGTGAACTGTAAACTAGAAGATCATAACTGTTGCACTAGATGGATGGGGGAATATATTCAGCTTGAGCCTTCTCTGGCACAGCATAGGTGCCCTGTCATGCCAAGGCTACTGAAGTCCTTGTGCCTTCTGATAGGTACCTGGAAGGAAGGGAAACAGAATATGAAACCATCTTTTCCTTTAACCTAGGTAAATGTTTAAATAAATCCATAACCTCTCCCACTTTTTCCTCAAATGTACTGCTCCTGTAAAATCATGGTATCTGCATCAATTCTGATTTGTCCTAATCACCCGTAGGTAGTATGTATGTAAGAAAAAACAGCACATTTAAATATTAAAACTCAAATTGGAGAACCTAGAAAGCTTTTATCTCCACAATGTCGAAGTGAAGATTTGATGCAGTAATCTTTCAGGAAAGACATCTGCTCTACCTAATGCAGTAAATATTGTTGTCGGGGCCCTGAGGGTACCACCCTGCCCACTGCCTAGGACCCCACATCAGCCTCCCAGGGCTGTCAGCTCCCTGTTCCAGCAGCATTGCAACAGGGCCAATATCCGGGTCCCCACAGCCCTACCATGCCGTAGGCTCCATGCCCACCCCCAGGCTGTCCCTGTCCTCATCCCCAGGGACATGCCTGATGCTCTGGATTCTGCTATCCTTGGTTATGTTCACCAGACATGAATCTGACCCATCCACCTCACCTGACTTCAGACTTGCTTGATCAACATGACCTTGCCTAGTCATCTGAAATCCAGGATGAACCTGTCTGCCATCTTCAGCCCTGCTCTGCCATCTCGCTGGAGTGGTGGGATGGGCTTCCAGCCCCTGGCCCCAAGGGCTGCCCCAAGCAGCTAGTCCTTGCTGCTCCCCAGCAATCAGCTTCTGAGTGAGCTTTCACAAATAATGATTTGAAACATTCATAAATAATACAGATCTTGGTTGATAGTCATGTGGAACTCACCACATCCGACTGTGAACACATGTTGTTCTCTTAACTTGGTAGACATGACTTAAACCATTATGTCCAGTACATTGCACTGTAGGTTCAGGTCCAACAGTTAAAATAAACTGCATGCTTTATTAGAATTTTTTCTGTTCCCTCGTTCTCACAAATTCAAAAATTATGCTCATTATAAGATTATTTTTCAATGTTATGTGAAGTCTAATTCCCCAAGAACTACATGGTCCAGACTGTAAAATAAAATTATGAGTTCGCTTCTGAAGATTTTTGGTAAGAAGGTGTCATATCAGCAACAAAAGCTGATACTTGCTCTTATGCAAGTGAGTCTCCTACACACAGCTCAGTAACTGGGTGAACTTTAAGTAAACTCATAGCCCCTATTCTTTGCATATGGAAACTTTTCAAATTAATCCTTCGACAACTTAGGAGAAATATTTTTTTCACCATGGTTTTAGAGGGACCTTAAGTACTCTAACCAAGACCAGAATCCAAGTAACACAAATAATATATAATCTTATTAACGTTCTATTAGAATATTGACTTATTTCTAGACTTCTACAAAATATCCCTCATAAGACCATTTTAAGTGGATTAGTGGGCTTTTTTTTTTTTCTTTTTTTGGAGTTACTAGGACTTGCCAGGAGGTGGAGTAGAAACAGGATAATCTCCACAGCTTTCTTCTTTGTCAGTGAGAGAGGTTCCTCCTAAATGAACAGGATTTAACACGCTGAACTAGATCTGGAGGAAACTGTCTACACAGATTATACAAGAAGCCAAAGCATAGACATCATTATGGTATAACTATAATAAAATATACTTAGAATAAACTTGATTGTGTTTCTCTCTGAGGATTAGCCCGCTTGTGTAGGCTTTCTCTACCTAGTATATGATTTTCTGGAAGTCTGGAATCATGCTATTGTTATACCAGAGGTGATTAGATCATTAAATAATGTATTTCTAAAAAATCAGAACCAAAATCCAGTGAATCATAGACAGGATGGTTGTGATCCAATTTTGTGCTTGAATCACAATCTCTGCTAATTTTCTTTGTCTGAAAAGTATCACATAAGTTTTCTCAAGTACTTAACCTAGCCAATATAAAAAAATCACTTTGGTGGAAAAGTACAAGGAAACATGTTGATTTATAAACTAAAGCATTCTATTAAGATTTTTTCTTTTTTTCAATGTCTTCATTTTCTTCATATGGCTTACCAATTAGTTTCCTTCAGAAAATTAAGGCAAGAAATGACAGTGGGATAGTTAAAAATTCTTCCTTTAGAATTATTCTTCAGGAAGCTGTGTCTATGGTGAGATGACTCAGAAAGACAAAAAAAATTCTTTCAAGAATTCTTGATACCTTGTAGCTGATGCTCCTTCAAAGCGCCTGTAGTTTCTTGCTGCCAAAATAATTAAAGGTTTCTCATGTCTTTGCCATGATCAGCCTTTTTTGTCTAAGGCACAAGGAACCAGATAAATAAGGTGAGAAACACAGGGTGAAATCCTTAACCCAGAGAGATACAGATCTCCAAAATGTGACTTCCTATGTCCAGCTCTCACATAGCACTGCCTTTACTTATGCAGCCCTCTAAAGTTTTGTAAAGTCAGTTACAAAGACAGACTGGATTCACCAGTGTGCCCTGCTCTGAAAATGCACAGCAACTATCAGCACAGCTTAACTGGAGTCTGAATTGCTTGGCATGGTAAAAAATCTGATCTCAACAGTTAAAATATTTCTATTTTTTAAGAACTGCTATTTCACCTCTTCCTGTCATTAAAATTTATGAAAAGAGTGTTCTCTGACCACATCTTATTTCAGTTTTCTAGTATGAATTGTTTGATAACTCTTTAAATGCAAGATGAACAAAAGAATGGAAAGAATCCCTATTTTTGCTTCTTGTTGGGCCTCTACTATTACTTCCCAAAGGAAAGACACAGATGGTAGCAGTTTTTTATAAAATTAAAGTCTTTTTCAATAGGTGTTGAATTATGCAACGAATATGCTTGGACCATTATACTCAAGTGGCCTCGAGTCCACTATAAAATAGCATTACTATCCCAAACTCCTTGCAAAGCAATGTCAGCATAATATGAAAAATATTTCTAAGCAAGCTACTCTGAATTAAAGCCACAGACTCTGTCACTTTACATAACAAGTGATTCTCTTTGGTGATTCTCCTTGAAAAGGATTTTGTGTGTGCACATTAAAAGAAATGCTCATTTTGCTTTACATACGGATTTCCTTTAAAGGTAGAAAGTAGCTGTGTCATGCTAGTGAAATGGAACTAATTTTAATATTTCTTTTATATTTTCACTAGGGTATGCACATTATTACGAACAACGTAACAGGTAAAGCAGCTTTAAGACTGTTTTTCTCTTTTTCCTGCTGGAGTACTAAGTTAAAATAATAACAAAAAGAAAAAATCTTTAGAGTAATGATTTCTGAATTCACCTCTTAATGAATCAATTGTTTCTGCAAAGATTGAAACTTATCAACTCAGATTAATAAATGGATGACAATGAAGTCTAAAATGCTTTTATATATCATTGTATATTGCTGATTTTACTTCTCGGCTTTCTTTTTCTATTCTTTTTTCCTAAAGATTAAATGTAATAAATCTGGTTTTGTTCCCTGTCTTTCACATTTAAGGTACCCTGAAGTATATTACAAAATAATGAGATAGGACTTGTTCTTTTCAATAGATGTTTAAGAAAGAGTAGAATGTGTCTGGTAAAAGGAGATGGATGATCTACATATCCTTTTGGGACTGACTTTTGTACTGACCTTGTGCTGAACTGTCCTTTATAATAATTATAGGCAGAGCTTTCACAAGGGGAGGGCAGCCTGAGTAGGCAGCAAAAATATTTTTTGTCCTAAGGAAAGTGAAATAGCTGAAGTACTGGTGGAACTTCTACCCCAACCTCCCAGATCAGCCTGTGCCAGGCTGTCTTCTGAAGTACAAATTAAAGGCAAGAATAGAGAAAATGCAGCCAGGCACTAGGACGTATATCTTTTTCTTCATCTCCAGTTACTTTTTTTGCTCCATAAAACATCAGGGAAAATAAATATCCATCTGGATGCAAAATAATGTCCATTAATTTTAGGTATTAGTGCGTTCATCACAAGAGAACTAAATAATTGGAAAGTTCTTTGGGAAAGGACCTCTGACATTTTAAACTGTTTTAGATTCATATATACCACTATCAGTTAATTGCTCTTGCCCACATTTCCTGAAATTTCTGCAAAATATTTTGACTTACCAGCTAGAAAAAACCTTTAAACAGTACAATGTAACCTAATAACTCTGGGCAGCACCTCTGAAATGTTCAAATGTAGTGGATACATGACTAACACTCCCCATACCACCTTCCTCTATCCTAGGAGTGGTTTCTAAATTAGGCTTCTGAATTACTTCTTCAATCTAATCGCATAGTCATCCTTCCTGTTACTGCTGTGTTGTGACCATAAGATGTTGCTCATCGTCTACCTGCAAGCCATGTAAGTGAAAACACTTATCTCTGAGTATTGATATTTAAAGAGTAACATCCTAAATACACTGAGAATTGACAATAATACACAAGCATATGGGAATAGAAAGTGACTGGTCTCTGCTGTCTGCATCAAGGTTAAGCATACTGATATCCATGTTAGCTTGTGGTCAGAGTAGTATTAGACTCAGAAGAGTAGTGGTCATAGCAGGATATATTTTGAAGGAAGAAATACAGAATCTTATTTACAGCTAGACTTCTTGCTGTACATAATGTAAAAAAATTTATTAAGAATTTTCTTAATAAAAAATCAATTTATCTTTAGAAATTTGGTGTGTTTTAATTTGTGCACTGATTCAATGTAACTACAGTAACTAGTGATTTGTTAGTCGTAGTGAGAGAGGATTGTCTTGTCAGATCCAGAGTTAAGATGCCGCACCACTGCAGTGTGAGACAATCCCCTCCCATGGCTGGCACTTCCCCTGGTTGAACTTCATATGGTTGGGAATTGCCCAGTCCTCTAATTTATTGAGGTCTCTCTGCATGGCCTCCCTGCCTTTGAGACAGTCAACACTTCCTCCAAAAGATGTTGGAGACATGGCTGAAGATGCCCCTTGGAAGGAGGTGCTCCATGACAGGCAATGTACAGTCCTGAAAGACTTCAGCCTATGGATAAGCCATACCACTGCATGGAGGTCCCTGGGGGACTGTGGCAATGGGTGACCCTTCATGGGACTGGGACATCCCTGGGGGATTGTTGGCAACTCAAAAACAAGAAGNCATGGAGGTCCCTGGGGGACTGTGGCAATGGGTGACCCTTCATGGGACTGGGACATCCCATGATTGGCAACTCAAAAACAAGAATTAGCAAGGAACAGTGGAAAGAAACCATTATGCACCACCTCCCAACGAATACTGTCCATCACATCAACAAAGGAAATGGGATCCACCAAGTAAAGGGGAATCAAAAACATATTTGACTGAAACTGAGCCTTGAAAAAGAGGAGAAAAGGTGTTTTGTAAGTGTTTAATTGTTTATGTCTTTTTTTCAGTATCTAAATAACTAAAATTTTAAGTTGTCAATAAATTAAATTAAACTATTCTCCAAGTCAAGACTGTTTTGCCCACAACAGATGTTGTTTTCAAGGACCTGAATACATAGAGATATGTGAGAGAGGATGTGAGAGAGATATGGAAATCCTGAAGAGACTCCAGAAAAGGCCACTAAGACTATTGAGGAAATGGAACACCTCTCTCATGAGAGTGCCAAAACTGTTTAATCTGGAGAACAGAAAACTCAGTGGGAATCTTGTCAATGTGTACAAATATCTAATGGAGGGAGACAGAAGACACGGCCAGGCTCTTCTGAGTGGTTCCCAGTGGCAGAAAAAGGGTCAAGAAGCCCCATCTGAAAGACAGGAGGCTCTCTCTGAGCTCAACGAAACACTTTTTTAATGTAAGAGTGACTGAGCAGTGGTACAGGCTGTCCAGAAAGGTTTTGGAGTCTCCATCCTTGGACACGTTTAAAAAACACCTGGACATGATACTGGGCAACTGGCTCTAGGTCATCCCTTTTTGTAAGGGGAGATTGGACCACCAGAGGTCCTTGCCAACCTCAGTTTTCTGTGATTCTATCTGATTCTGTGAGATAGTTGTTTTCCCCTGAGTGACCCAATCAATAAAAACAGTATCAAACTGACCAAGGAGGCCTCTGGGAAAATACAAAAGTTATTTGATTACCTGGAAATACGAGGAGCACTCTCAAAACCTCATTCACTTTACAGCAACCCAGTTTGGCATGCATAGAGCCTGCTGGAGAATGGCGTTTAGCAGTAGGTGTTAACCTTTGAATGAAATCATACCCACGCTTTTTTCTGCTGTGTTGCACATCTCCTGTGAACTAGAAGCCAAAGATATAACTTGTATGCTACAACTGGTGTTGCAAATACTTGTTTTCTGACCCTCTGGTTGTAGGAGCAAGACCCCAATTTCTCTTGTCCTAGAGTGGTACAGACCTGGAAGCAGCTGCTCCACGGGTGAGACATAGCCCTACCATCCACCTTGGCATCATCCACCAAACTTGAAATCAACAGATATCCAGAAAATTTTTTAATTACGTTGATGGTGACTTACTTGGAAGAATAATTCCAGAAGTGCTAAGTAAAGGGAGTTTAACCTTGGACTGCAGTCAGATTCTCACACAGCCACTTACTAACTCCACCTCCTCACCAGGGAATAGGAAGAACATAGGATGAAAATGCCCATGGGTCAAGATGAAGACAGGAAATCACCTGCCAAAACACACTTGAATTGGGGAGAATTATTTTATTTTATTGATAGTTTAAATAAATGTGGTTAATGAGAAACAAAGGCAAAAATTAAAATACCTGTATGCACCCACCGCCATTTTCACTAGCTCAAAATAATTTCTCAGAGTCCTTCATTCCTGGTTCCTTTATCTCTCCTCTACTCCATGAGTAGTACAGAGTGGATGGGGAATAGGGGGCTATGGTCATTTCATAATAGTTTAACATTTATTATCTGCTGCTCTTTCCATCTCTCCTTTTCCCCCCACTTCAACATAGGTCTTCTCCAAGGACTGTAGTCCTTCAGTAAACATCCACCTGCTTCTCTGTGGTCTCTCCACAGGCTGCGGGGAAATCTCTGCTCTAGTGACTGGAGCACCTATTCCCCTCCTTCTCTGACCTTGGTGTTCATAAGGTTGTTTCTTGCTCTTTATTTCTTTCTCCTCTTTAGACAGTGTGGGGGGATTGCCGTTTCTCAACAATATTTTCACAGAGCACCACCAGCACTTCTGAGCTGTGTCCTGCAGTGGGTCAGCTGTACGCAGCTGTGTCTGGAATGGGGCAGCCCCTGGTTTCTTCTCACAGAGACCACAACTGCAGCCTTCCCCCAACCTTGTCATGTACACAAAACAAGAGATCAACATGTAGTCAGTACTTTTCCAATACCAGATTTCCCATTAAGTGTTCCAAAAGGAGCCAATTCGAAGTCTACTGAAGAAATACATCTTTTAGGTTTTTCATGGCCATATGGGCAGAGACATATCACAGCTTAACCAATTGCTCAAGTAAATGCCTTGGGTGCTTAATACATTAATACATTTTGTTGTATACATATCCTCAGTTGCAGCCAATTGACCGAACCTTTATATTGTGATCTAAAAAAAAAAAGAGTAATGTTGAGAGGGAAGAGAAGTAGCATTGAGCTTTTGACCAGGTCAAGCAGGAGGTAGCTCATGCAATGACATTAGTACCAATCCAGAAAGAGAGATGTAAAAATTTCATTACATACAACCAAAGGAAAGAGCAGCAGCTTGTGGCAACAAGGGCAAGAGCTTATGGCAATGATCCTCTCAAGAGATACAAGGTGAGCTGTTGGAATTCAGGAGTAGAAGCCACAAAAGATTAAAAAAAATAGCTGATTTCTGGGGAGTAAGAGCTTCAAGCGGCAGTTTGAGGACATTCTGCATGCACTGCAGTGTTAGGCCCAGAACAATCACTGTGATTATACTCTAGATTACCTGCCCTGAATTTTTAGTTCAAGGATTCAAAGCCCACTGCTGGAAGAAAAGTTAGTACTATGTAACAAAAATGTGTGCTGACCTTTGCACAGTAAGAATGTACTGGCTCAAACTCCAGATTGGGATTAGCTGAGTTCAATAGTCTGTAGCCAGCAAACCAAAAATTAGAGGAAACCAAATTCCTGGGGCTGCTGAAGCCCCGGCATGTGATGAATTAAATGATGTAAAAAAATAATGGAGTTTGTTTACAGATAGATCTTGTAAAATTACAGCAGGAAACAGGAGGTGGTGAGCTGTTACTTGGAATCCCTCCATGGGAGAAGCTGCCACCTGTGAAGGGACTGGAGGCTCTAGTCAGTTTGCAGAAGTAATGGCCTTGAAAATAGCCTTGGAACATGTTCAGGAACATCACTGGTCCCAGTATATGTACATACAAACTTCTGGATGGTGGCTAATGCAGTGTAAAAATGTCTTGAAGACTGGAATCATGTTAACTGGCAGCAATGAGCAGATGAGCCTGGGGAAAAGGGAGGAAAATGTTAGTGTTCAATTGTGTATATTTTCCTTTTTTTTCTCAGTACCTGAATCAGTCATCAAAAGTTTCTGTTAGTTACCAATAAAACATAAATAAAATTCCTCTAATTGAAAGTATTTTGCCTCTGACAACTGCTGGCGAGTGACGCAAACCAGATTTCTAGAGGATAGTTCTGGAAAGAAAAGTACTGATTCCATAAGATTGCCAGCATACCCTTACTTCATTAAAATGCTATGAAGGATACTGAATCGATGTACAGATCTTAGGGAACAAATATGCCACATTGTTGAGGGGGCTGTAGGGGTAGCTCTTGCAGGTTTAGGAGCAGACCTAATAAAAATGGATATTTCACAATGGGCAAATGTAGTCCAGTGTCTGTATATGCAAGATTATTTGGCATATATTTAAACAATGAGAAGAGTGCAAACAATACAGAAGACATATAGACTCAATGAGTTCTCAACTAGACCTAGAAAAAAATCAGATCACTACTTAGGAAATATATGGATGATGAAAGATGACTTTCCAAATTTGTGAGAGAAAGTCTATCTGGAGGGCAAAATATGTCATGAGTGAACTAAAGATAGATTTTACCATTTCTGACCTATCTGACATTGAGTCAGGAAATGAGCAACACACTACAGAAGATGTCAAGTGGTTCAGTGGCATCTGGGAATCTGAAAACATAACGGATAGCAGTAGGCGTGCATAATCCCTTGGAAAGACATCCAAGAAACTGATGTCAAGGGCAAACAAAAAGAAAAGGATCAGTACCTGGGGGTGTTGGATCTGGCAAAACGTCTTCCCAGGTAACAAAACAAAGTGTGATGAGCTAGAAAATCATTTTTATCCCCTGAAGTCATCTGGACCTCATTAGAGAAATAACAGACCCTGTCACAGTTAGGAGAATGCCAAGCAATGTGGGCAGCCCATTTTAACAAAGATCTAGAGCTGTGCACAATTGGGTCCGACTGTCAAATCGCCACAGAAACAATGGCAATAGCCCATGTTCCCATGGAAAACGTTGCCTGTGAGGTAAACACAGACTGAGAAAACAGTGGAGAGAAAACTGCGGACAACTGCAAAGAATTGGCTGGCAGACAGTGTACAAAGGAGAGAAAGAAAGTGATAGAGGGTGACCGACCTGGAGTGGCATCCTATGAGAAATGAATCTGCCTAATTCATCTATGACAAGGGTTATGTAAGCTGACAAGTACTCATAGGCATCAGAGCTACTTCCAAAATCAGACTTTCAAAGACCAAAATATTTTTAACATTAGTAGAAATTCTGAAAAGATAGTTCCCATTCTGATTCAGATGGAATCATCAATCTATCCTGAAACAGAAAATCTGGATTTCTGGATTTAGCTAACTGTACATCAAACCTCACCAGATTTTCTCACCAGATCCCATCTATGACTTTCTTTTAATGTCTAAGCTGTTATAGTATATAGACTTTCTGAAAATGCACAAAATAAATATCTTAAATAATATCAGGTGTTCTCAAGTGTGAGTAGTTTAACAACATACTAATTTGGTGCAGAAGCTTTGATAAGTTAGTGCAAATGCAAAAGGATGAAAATCTGTTTTCTTAAATACAGCATAAGTTACAAGAATTTCAAATTTTCCTCTGGTTTGATTTTCAAGTGAGAAAAGTTGCATTTATCCTATATAATCAATATAAAGGAAGTATATTGAATATTCTTTCATATGTTGATAGAACGCTTTGTCAAAAATAGAATATCTGTATTGTGGATTCTAACTTTAATTTATAACTTGTTACCCATGTAAGTCACTTACAGTATTAAAACAAAGTGAAATTATACAAAGTTCATCTTTACAGATCAAGGCAGAACTTACTAATTAACACAATTTAGAGATTTCAGTTTTTACTTAATTTGTATGGATGAACTAAAAGCAGTTTCTTATCTCTACCACGCTGGCACCAAGAGAATATCAGCATTTTAAATGGAAATTAGCACTGGCAGGTGAAAATTTGATGGGAAACTGTTGCCCATTTAGATGGGCAACACCTTCCTTAGCCTTCTCTCAGGGAGACTCTAAGAAAGCTAACAATGGGACAGGGCTCAGTTTACAGTTTATCCATATTTTTCAGGTAGCTTTACTGAATGGAATCTCTCACTTAAATGAAAAGTATAATTGATCCAATGTAGACAGGCAGAATGGATGAAAGAAGTGGTGCCAAATATATATACTACTGTAAAGTATATGCTATGATGGATCTGAAATATTAAACATTAGAGCATTTTAAATTACAGCTCTAAATAATCATGATACTTAGGCTTCAAACCAAATATACCTTCCTTATTTGTAAAGCATCTGTAATAAAAGAGATCACCTTTTTGATAGACATGAAATATGATAGAAGGTTTTTGGTTTGTTTGGGTTTTAAAGCAGGCAGTTCTACCTCTGGTTATTTTATTAAAATATTATGCATATATTTATTATTATGCATATGCTCTCTATTATGCCTATATTTTCAAAGCTTTCTGGATATTCATACAAAATATAAATACATTCAGGGAGTTATTCCTGTTAATGCCATTTATGGAAAGATATCAGAGATTAAACTTTAATCCTAGTTGCCATTATAAATAATAATTTCTTGAATACTTCACAAACAGATGATCATGGTTTTAATACAATATCTGGATTTTATCTAGAATACCTATCCTTAAAGTAGGAATATAATCTAAAGAAATTGTTTACTAAAATGAGAAATTGATATAATAATATACGTCAAAATTAATTACTTCAGTTAATGAAGGCAATTAACCACTGAGATGGTTTAACAGGAACTGTGTTAGCTTTTTATGACACTGAATTGAAAACTGAATGCATTCCTAAAAGGCATGGTCTAATTAACAAATGACTTAAAGGACACGTGGTGAATTTCTCTCCCTTTCATATATGCAAGATGTAATTATAATGATACTTCTCACCCTAAGTATTCTAAAGAGATCTCTTACCTAACAACAAACCTGTAAATTCTCAACACAATAGGGATGAACATACTTCCATTCTAAAGGAAAAATTGAACATCTGTTGGTGCTGATGGCATATTATGATGTGAGAGCATTTATGTGACACCCTTTACTTCTGTTCTTCTTGCCCCTAGTACAACATTTGGATAGCAATAAAAATTTGAAGTACATGAAAACAGAGAAGTATCATCTGATTTGTCATAATAAACAGTGTCTCAGGAAAACAGTTTTTATTTTACACTAGCCGAAAATGTTATTTTAAATATATGTAGATTAAAGTTTGATTTTACAGGTTTTAAAATTGCTCCTTCATAGATGTGCTTGTGCATTCATAGATATAATATAATGTAAAGTGAAAAAGGAAGAGCTAAAAACCTTGGAGTCTGTTTCTCCTACCATATTTTTATTGGAATGAGCTATCCATTTCACTGTATCCTTAGAATGCTGATTTAGAGGTTTAACAGCAATATATAATTTCCTAGGGTAAAAAAAAAAAAAAAAAGGGTTGGAATATAGCTTATCTGCAAGAGAAATAAAGGATTGGAAATAAAGTAGGAAAATGTGGTTAGGTTTTTTAAATGCAAATTTTGAAGTGTTAAAAATAATTTTAATTGCCCTGGCATTGCATGAATGTTATTGGATTGGTCATTAAGTCAAGCTGGCAGCAGGTTTTTAATACTTTTCCTACTTTACTGTGTGAGAAAACAGACCATTTTAATGGATATTTAAAGCCTCAAGATGTATCTAATACTGGAAAACCTTCAATACAAAACTGGCAGAACCATACTGGCTTCCTAATTTTATTCAAAATAGTTTCATTGCAGCTAATATGTCATTCAGAGATTTCTCATAAAAAGACAAGTCTTGTTTACAGAATGACAGCGATGATGATGTTGGCCCCATTTGGGCTGTCTCCTTTCCGTTCCCCACTTGTTATTTTAAGGTTAGAGAGCAGCTCATGTAGAAATTTGCTGTTTCCTTCCAATCTTTAAGACTTTCACTGAAGATAGTTAATGCAGTTAAAGAGTAGTTTGGAAACTAAATCATTAATAAATAATTCTAAAGTAATTGACTCCCACTGGGTTGCATTTTTCTATTCAAGGTTGGACTAACCACAGACTGAGCCACAAAAATAAGTAATTAACTTCTCTAAGGACAGACAGAGGACTACATTTAGTGAGAGATTTGGGCACGCATAAGTGTTTGACAGCATCTAAATTCACTTTTCTAGGTACATTCCCCAGATAGCTTAAAAAGAGATGATATGCCCATAAAAACATACCAGATTACTTGCCCAGGTTCTGAAAAGGTGTAGTTTTGTTATCCAAGAGCTCCACATACCTGGAAAAAAAAGCATGCTATGAAGTGCAGTACCATGCACAAAAACACAAGTGTTCACTGGCATATAAAAGCATACAAAACCCTAGTAATTGTAAGCATCTTAAAACTTTTTTCACTGTGCGTGTGTTTTGGGGTTTTTTTTGCATATTCTTGACTCATAAAATCATGAACATGTATTCATTTATCTAAGTAAATAAGCAATCAAAAAAGTTCAGTTCTATTATTAACTACACTGGTCTGTTGTTACTGGTGTCCTTGTAAAAGGTGCCTCAAGCCTAACAATTAAGTCACTGACAAAGACCTTCTTAGTGTTTCAACACTAACAACCAACAGTAAAACTTTCAAACCTACAGGAAACATATAAAAACCAATCAAAGAAGGTGAAACTTAACTAATCAATGAAGCTGGCTAAAGAAAATATTGCTAAGTGGAATATGACATTACTCAATTTGATTTTCTTTGTCATTAATTGTGTGGAATCTTAGAGAGGAAAAGACTCACTTGACAGCATTTGAAAAACATTAGAGATGATAGCATTCAATATGCTGTTTGTGTCAGGAGTGAGGCACGCTGTGCTGTATTATATTGAGCAGTTATTGCTGCTGCAGAAATCCAGTCAATTTTCTTTTAATACATGCAAGGGCAGGAAACGGATAAAAAGATGGTGGCAACCGGGTCTCAATTGCAACTCACAAATAAGGAGATGACAAGTACAGTGTGCCATCTTATCTGTAACTTCCAGACTTGATAAACCTCTACTTATGCCTGTGAACAGAGGAATAAGAGCCTGACATACGAAAGCTTAAGTTTCCTGACTTAGACAAATTGTATAGGCAATCTCTGTGTAAAACAACTTACCTAGCATTTTTAGTCCCTCTTCAGAACTTACATTATACCTGAGTCCGTCCTGGCCCATCTTCAGTCAGTTGGAGAAAGTGCTTTACTCCTAAACCCTCATAGTGCTTAGTGCTACCTCCTCTTCCTTCAGTTTGTACATTTGAAAGAGAAATCCAATGAAGATTCTTGCTTAAATTATATGAAGGAATGTGGTTTTGAAATGCTTCCCTTCCTAACTTCTACATTTGCTCAACAATGTCATTTATGGATTGCCTAATACATCATGTACACACTATGAGAGATCAAGGCTCTTAAATGTGTATTTTAGATTCCAGACTGGTAGGACTCACATGTCAAACTGATAGGCTCCTAGGGATAAATCCCAATCATTTAGCTTAGATAACTAACTAATACTTCCAATTTTAGGTATTTGAAGAAATAGTAAGATTTATATTCAGTGCAAGGTTAAGCACTTAAATGAGGCAGATAAGTTGTCACTCATGAAGACTTCAAAGGCATCTACTCTCGTGATCGACCAGATAGATGTGAGCTCTACCTCTAGAAGTTTGTATGCTTTTAGACAGATAAAATGAAAGGTAAACAGCGCAGGCTTTTTTGGGGTCTAGCCTGAAATGCTTGACCCTGCATTTTGCAGTTTTTATGTTGTCCTATTTATGTTTTATTCCAGTTCTCAGAATCATTCTGCCATCCTTACATGATATTCTGTATTTAAAGTGTGTTCCAATTCTATATCGTCAATAAATTTCATTATCACACTGACACTTTTGTGCCAAGTTCCTAATGAAGTATCTAAATAATATCAGACCCAAGGCTAACCTTTTTGGAACTTTGCCAATACGTTTCTTCAATGAAAAAAAAAATAATTTTGGTTCTTTTTCAGATATCATTGTTCATTTTCTTACCTATGATACAGTTCCTCTATTTGATCCCATTTTTTCTGGTTTAAGGAACATCCCATGTGACACTGCATTAATTTCTTTTAAAGAAGACTGGATTTAATCTGCTGCATTTCTCTAAGTGGCTTAGAATCAAAGGAACATGATCTGTTGTATTAGATCAGCTCAGAAATTTCATCTCAGAAAAGTTTAGTGTAGAGAGAACAATTTTAAGATATTCATCAGAAATGAGAAGTAATATTCTCAGAATTCACGCAGAGACTAAACTAAAAAATTCCCTATTAAAACAGGTGGAGCAAAACCAAAACAACACTCTCTAGGAAACAAAAAAATAAATTAAAAAAAACCCCTGTTTAAAATGACAGTTATTAACTAAGGTATTTTTAGCATTCTGATATTTAGATACCAATCGGTTTGGTACCTTATTCCCTTGGTAACTGCAAATACTGTCTCTACAATATAATAAGATGTTTTATTACTCTCCTTCTTGGTTCTTTCTTTCTGACAATGTGATGAATTATATTGATGTTGCAATTTATTGAGTCACTAAAGTTAGAGCACAAACTCCTCTTTATGACAGCACTAAGATATTAGTCTGCCAATTCCTTGAAAATGAAGTAATTTTGGAGTTGCAACTTTTTCTACGTGCATAAAAAAAGAGAATAATTTCTGTGCTGTGTTAAAAGAGATACACAGCACATCACATTCATGTGTCACATATGACATCAATAAACCCTGATGTTTCTTGCTAGCTGTTCATGTCAATACCTGAAGTACAGTACTGGTCCAGAGGAAAAGAATAATCTCAGAAACAGAGACAAACAGAGAACTTTTGTGATTCACAAGCATAGAAATATCTTACTGAGTGCAGTGCTGAACATGTTCTGTGCACTATTTTCCACCCAAGAGAGAATATTTTTTCTTCTGTGAGCAGAAAAGATCAGTACACTGATGTGTAATAACACCTGTCAGGTAGCAAAACCAGAAGTGGATAAGATCAAGAACAATTTATTATTCACAAATTCGGGATTGCAGTTTAGGGGTGGTCTCTGAGAATTATTATTTTGGAAAAAGTGGATGAAATATTGTCTGTGCTGAAATGTTGCCATCAATGAAATGTTGCCATAAATTTGAACAGAGATAAAATTCTAGCTTCTTGCTTACCTCTTAATTTTCACATGTCCCTCTCTTTGACTCTCTGGACATGTATTCATAGTGTGTTACAAATTGTTTCATTTTTCAGCTTGGGCCTAGGAAAAATTTACACATCTGTACACCCAAAGCACTTGAGTCATCTCACTATTTTTTGATTGATTATTTATATATGCAGATTTGTTCTTGAGCATTACTGTAGAGAGAGCTGGAGTGCCCGTAAGAAAGGTGATCAGGTGAACGACAATTACACAGATCTGACACAAGTTCAGTGGGAGACAAATACTACTTATTCCCTCTGAAGATGTCTCTGTCTCTAAAGAAAACTGATGATCTTAAACACCCTGAAAGTTATCTACAGAGATGCTCAAAGAAAACAACCTATATGAAGAGATTGGTAGAGGGGTTTTGGACTGTCAGAAGGAAGACTAAAGGACAATGAAAGGTAGTTACAAACATGAGGGAGCAAAACTTTTCACAGCAAATATTTCAACAAATGGCAATAAGATAATTCAGGATGAACAGGAACTCAAGAAGTCTCTAATCCATCTTCCTTCTCAAAGCGTAGTCAATTGGAGGTCAGACCCCTTATAAACTCCCTTGCCAACCACTTCCATTGTTTGATTGCCCTTATTGTATAAATGTTGATCTTTATATGCAGTCTGAGTCTCTCTTGCTCCAACTTATGCATGTTGCACTTCATCCACCCACTATGCACCACTGTGAAGGGCTTGACACCATATTCTCATTGACCTTCCTTTTGGCACTGGTAGGTTGCCCTTAGGTCTTTTTGAAGTTTTGAAGTATCCAGTGTGAACACGTCCAGCTTCCTCAGCCTTCCTTGATAGGGCAAATGCTTCAGCCCCAATCGTCATGGGGACTGTCTTCTGAATTTGATTCACTTGTTCAGAATACTTTTTTATACTGGGAGATCCAAAACTGGGTGAAGTATGGTCTCATGAGTGCTGAGTAGAGTGCAACTTCCCCATGTTTGTTTGCCGTGACACTGTTCATTTCACCCAGAATGTAGTTTGCTGTCTTTGCTGCCAAGACACACTGCTGGCTCATGCTGAGCCTGCTGTATATAAAGGCCCCAGATTCTTATGAAGACCCCCAGGTGCTTTATAGCAAAGTTGCTCCCCAGGCAGGCTCTTCCCAGCCTATATTGTTTCCAGGAGTTCTTCTTTCTTAGATACAAGATTTTGCATTTGTCCTTGTGGAATTTTGTAGGGTTCCTGTTGGCCCATTCCTTCAGCTCGTCCAGGCACTTGCATAGCAGTCCTGCTCTCAACCACGTCAGCTGTCCCCTCCATTTCAGTGTGATCTACAAACCTGAGGAGACTGCACACAGTCATTTCTTCAAGATAATTTCTTTAACCTGTGTCAAACTACTCTGATACTAGAGCAGCGCCCTGTAGTTCTACACTTTTTACCATCTTCAGGTAAAGCACAAACCCATTAACCAACACCCTCTGAGTCCACTACTCTCCAATCGTCCTTTTACCTATCTAGACTGAAATATACTAATTTGCATTCAAGAATACTGTGTAAGTCAGTATCAAAAGACTTGCTAAAATCAAGGTAAATGATATTCACTGCTCTCATCTCATTCACAGACCTTGTTATTTTATCATACAAGGCAATCAACTTGGTTAGACATGATTAATCTTTGGTATATCCATGCCAACTACTTCCAATTACCTCTTTCTCTCTTGTGTCACCAGGAAAGTGTACCAAAAGCACTCCTTCTATTGTTTTCCTAGGGACCAAGCAGGCTGCCCGGCCTACCACAAACTGAGGCTTGGAATACTAAGGTTTGTTATCAGGTAAAAATTTTATAAGGAATAATGCAGCTCTGGAACAGATCATGGAATTTCCATCTCTGGAGCTTGTCAAGGCTCAGCTAGGCAAAACCAGTACTGACCTGATTAAACACTGATGATCTCCTATGTTAAAGAATTGGGTTGGATTAGACGACCTGAAAACGTCTGTCTAACTAGCTCTTCTGTGATGTTACAATACTTTGATATAACTAATCCTAAAATTCACAAACTTTTGAATATTCTATATATGATGGGATGTTGAGATACATTTATTGCTCTTGATAATAACCCTATCGTCTTGTGAAAATTTACCTTGTATTGTACCAAAAGCACCTATTTATGCACATCAGATTAAACTATTTTGTGGCGTTCATAGCATACATAGGACTGTGTTTTGCCCATTGTAGATTAATTTTTAATTACTCTGGGGAAAAAATAAGTAGTTAAGAATGCTCTAAGGCAACATTTTAAGTACAACCAAGAGAGCTGTAAAAAACATTATATAGAAAATGCACAACCATTTTAAGTCTGCTCTCATATGAAGTTCTCAACTACTTTTAGTATTTGCAACAGAATAATTAGATGGTATTGTTCCTCCGGGACTATCCTAAACCTTATACAGTGTGCTGGTTTTGGCTGGGGTTGAGTTAATTTTCTTCATAGTGGCTGGTATAGGACTATGTTTTGGATTTGTGCTGAAAACAAGGTTGATAATATAGAAATGTTTTTGTCATTGCTGAGCAGCGCTTACACAGAGCCAAGGCATTTTCTGCTTTTTGTCCTGCTGCACTGGTGTGGGAGTTCAGGAGGAGACACAGTCAAGACAGATAACACAAACTGACTAAAGGGGTATTCCATACCATAGGACATCATGCTCAGTATATAAAGTGGTGGGGATGAAGGAGGAAAAGTGGATCGTCTGGAATGATGCCATTTGTCTTCCCAAGTAGCTGTTAGGTGTGATGTGGCCCTGCTCTCCTGGGGATGGTTGAGTACCTGCCTGCCAATGGGAAGCATTGAATTAAATACTTGTTTTGCTTTGCCTGTGTGTGTGGCTTTTGCTTTCCCTATTAAACTATCTTTATCTCCACCCATATCTTCTCTGGCTTTTACCCTTCCAATTCTCTCCCAGATCCCGCTGGTGTGGGAACGAGCGGCTGTGTGGTGCTTGGTTTCTGGCTGAGGTTAAACCACAACATACACACACTGAAAGAAATTTTAAGTTCTACTGTGTGACATGAATGACTGCATTTAAAACTGCTCTGCATTCAAGGATGACACAAGTACATTACAAAAGCTTTTGAATCCTACCAGCCATATCATACAGATGGGGAAATTAGCAAACAAATTATTAAAGCCATTATTTCAAGAGTGGCATTTTAGTAATGTTATGAACACTCAGCATCTTGCAGGATTATGTCAATTAAGTTCCATTCAAGAAAACTGCGTTGAACTGACTTTTTGAGAATCATGATGCACAGGATGTTGTTCCAGCAAAGCTGCATTTTCCATCTTTTTGTGTCATATCATGTTCAGTGGGACCTGTGTGCAAATGACTTTATGTTGCTAAAGATTTTTATATGTAAGCACTTTTTTCAGGCCTTAAAGTTGTACTATTACAATTTTAATGGATCCTCAGAATCAGAAACTTATTAATTATTGAAACAAATGGGGATTTTACCTGAATAAAAACTTCATAAAATTCATAAAATATTCTCAGATTCTATAGTAATTATAAGAATTGAGTATACCTCACCACACAGTCTGTTAAAGCATATTGAGAGGTTTTTTTAGAAATTAAACATGGTGTTCTTTCTAGTTATTTTTTCAAACTGATTTAACATTCTTGTGTGAATGCTTTTTTTCAAATCTGTGTGAAATCTGATTTTCTCTTTTAGTGAAATGTATTATAGACACAGAAATGTCTACCCATCCAAGCACATGGATACAGAAAGGGGTATCATCTGTTTAGTAAATTGTACTAGCCTGGGATAATTTCCAGAAGAATGTGATGCATTCGTTTAAGGCTTGAATTTGATTGTTTTCATTTCTACTCACTACCTTATTTTCTCAATTATTTACTTTAATTTCCAGACCTTGGGAAAACATCAACATCAACTTAAAAAATAAAATCAATGCACAGAAAAAGTATTTTCCATCTCACACATTTCAGACCCTAGTGCTACATCCTCATTTTCATCTTGGAAATAATGATCCCACAGAAAATATTTTTAATGCCAGGGTTCAAATCTAGCTCAGTATTAAAATGGAATGAGCATGTTTTCCATCTCTTGCTCAGAAAAAACCTTTGTCACATTTTAAACATACATATTAACCCATTGTTGTTGCATTTCCCAAAAGACAGAAAATAGAGATCTCAGAACTGAATGGTAAGCAAGAACCCGGTATTGCAAAACACTGTTGTTGGGACTTCAGTAGAATCTTTTTGTTACCGATCATGTTCCATAAGCAGGTCAGAGGGGCCTCTAGGGGAGCTGCTTTTCTGGCTTGTACCCACATGGCTCTCACTGACTAACAGCCAGACCTGTTGCTCACCTGCTGCTGGGTGTCAGACGGTGCCAGACGCTGCCCCAGCGTGTCCCTCACTAGATGCCAAAGTGAGCCAGCTTATATCTCTCCAGACTAGTCTTATCCAGTTTGTTATAAGGCCAATCCCTGCTGCCTTAATATTTATCTCTAACCAAAGATTTTCACAAAATGATCCTAAACCTGGTTTTTAAAGATCTAAGCTTTCTATATCGTCTGATTATCTGCAAGAAAATGAGGAGTATAAACATCCTGAAACCACTGAGGGTGGACAGATTAGTGGCCCTTGAAAACTTAAAGTATTAGTGAACAGCAAACAAACATTTTCTTATGTGAAAGCTGTATTGTGAAAACAGTCCATAGCTCTTTGGACAGAAAGAAACAGATTAGTGCCCCATGCAATGGCTATTTTGTACAGTCTGGGCATTGACATAACAAGCTTATGAAGTTGGGGCCAGGCCAGTTCTGATTCCAGGAACACAGCAAGAGATTGATTAAAGCGAGCTTTATACCATCTGTGGTCAGGTTGTGCTTGGTATAGTTTGTATATCTGCAAGAGTAGCAATAAATGTGCCAGTAGAGACAACAGATTTTCATGAAGTGAGAAAAGAAATAGGAGGGGACTAGGAAGATGGCTTCACCTATTGGTAAGGATTTGAGAGGGTGTGGTTCCCTGTCACCTGTGAGAAAAGATCACACACAAACGAAAGCTGGTACAGGGAGATGTTCCCTCAGAAATTAATTTATGATTCAAACTCAAATTCATTCCATTATTTATTCAATTAAATTTGATATTGGCAGAAATTCAAAGCCTACATTACCAAGACAGTAGCAAAATATATATCTGGTTAGGAATGACTGGCCCTCAACTGCATCACTCTATTAATGAGATTGAAAGTAAAGACCAAATTATAGCCAGGGCATAAACAGGCCCAGTTTAATTGTCTTCAGTGGTATGGTACATACTTATGCCAGATATAAGTTTTGCCATGGAAGGTCAGTCAGAGCAAAGTAGTTCTTTCTTCTCCACACCTTCAGCTAACACTGAGTGACTGTCACCCCCACTACAAAAATTACTTGATTCTACACACATGTATAGGCCTTGTGCCAGCTCCTGCTGTGGGTGGCTTGGCAGGGAGCTCCATTAAGATTTGAATTACCAGTACACATAATCACCAATGTCAGTTGTTAAATATGAGGCAGCTTTTTGTCAAAGGATAAAGCAGAAAATATATTTTGTGATTAATCTCCTGTTTAATGTTTTGTTATCTCAAGCATCCAATTGAAACCATAAAATATTTGTTAGTGCCTATAAGCATTTTTAACACTAAACCCATACAAGCTAGAATACTGCAGGAAACACTTTCCATGTTTTAAGGAAAGACAAGAAATAGATAGCTAAAACCAGCAAAGCACATATTTTCAGCAGTTAAAGTAATACTGTGTTCTCAGATCCATTTACACTGGAGTAATTCAGATACACTTTTGTTGCCACTATCACTGGGCTTTTGATATAAAGCTTTCAAAAATGGGCTGTGCGAGAATTTATGGTAATAAAACATAAGGCTTATTTCTAATAGCAGTCTATATTTGTGAGCTTCCCAGGCATGTGCAATGACTGTTGAATCTATTCTGGAGCAGTACCTTCTCTTTAACAAGTACCTAATCCATTCTATGCTATTAATTAATGCTATCATTATTACATGTATTCTTTGATGGAGTTTGCTAGGGTACACTCTACTACTTTTCACTAATGTTCTCATCAAATCCCTTTAATATGGGATTAGACAGAAATGCTAACAGGCCAAAGAGCTCTCATGGACCGCTAATATCATCTTCCGCTTTTAGAAATTATCTTTTAGAAATTGTTTGATCGTAAAGGAAGTCTAATAATCTTACTTTTCCTATGATAATATTTTCTTACCTAACCTTCTGACAGAACAATATGTATCAAACTGTATAATACCAGAAACATCTGGTACATCTTTGGATGTGTCTCTTGATATTCTTTTGAACATTCTTGGCCAAGGATATTAACCTACTTGTTACTTACTGGTTTTAAGCTTTACTCCTTTTTTGACCCATTTAATGTAAATTTTGATGGCCAGGATAACTCTACAAAGTTTACAGTTGTTTTTTAGGTGTTAAGATTAACATTCACAAGATCCCATTAGCTTTGTTGATGTATGGATTTTCAGATAAATGTTTCATTTGAACAGGCTAATTTTAGGCTCTTTTTTTCCTGGATTTTGTAGTTGAGCTTTTCTTGCCTGTAAAAAAAACCATAGGTCAGTCTGAGCATGATATGTCTTTTTGATCACTTAATACCACAGAATATTCCTGGGAGCTCTATGCCATAAAGGGGTAGGAAATAAATTTTTCAAGTTGCATACCTTTTATCTTTTTGATCTCGTACAGATAGATGTTTGATATTTTGTTCATTTTGAAGATGCAATTTTAAGCATTAAATTTTCCTTTGCACATCTTAATAAACTGCTTCTTATTTTAAAACTAAAATTACTAGGTCGCAAACCCCCTTATTTTGGACTCTGTGTGAAGCAGTGACTCTCCATTACAAGCCAAGAATCCATGTGACTGCTTTATTTTACTTTCAATAACAGCATCCTTTTAGACTTATTTATCTATGTAGGGGAATTAGAAGATTAAGATAAAAAGCAAAGTTCACAAGAAAGAGCTATCCATGGCTAAGAGAGTATAAAAGACAGATTCTGTGCTTACCATGGTGAATGATGGAGAGTCCCAGATGCAGGTCCAGGATTTGCCACTGGCTTGCCACTGCTTTTGCCACATCTCCCAAGTTTAACATCACTGAAGGGTATTCCAAGTGTTTGGATCCTAAGTCCAATTTGACAAACTGTCAGTTCTTTGATTAGTCTTAGGTTCAGTGTTCTCTTCAGCTTAAGCAAGTAGAATATGCATGTCATGCAGATGGCCCAAAGAACAATCCCGTTATATAGAAGCTTAGGCAACCGTACTCATCCAGCCACAGACACAGGCTTTAAGCCAGTCTCAAAACAACTGACTGATAATGTGACTCATGAGTTTTAGGAGGGCTTATAGTCCTGTGGATTTATTCTCACTGAGTGGAAAAGAGATGTGTTTAACATCTCCAATAGAACAAAGTTTTGTGTTCTGTTCCAGTGTTTGCTGTGCTGCTGGTGTTGTGAGAAACAGCCACCAGGACATTTCTGGACATAGGGAGCACATTTTTTTCCCACATTTCAATTTTGGGTAGAGCTGAAATACTTTGTGTGAATTTTATCCAATTTAGACCAAGGTACACATCTGATAAGAAAATTGTAGCTCAGTTGCTAGTATTTCAGAAAAGTAATTGCAAGTAGAAATAGAAAAATATGAAGGAATGGCATCATTACTAAAAGAGTCTTCTGAGACTTGCATTTTTACTTGAAAAAGCAGTCACATAAACATAATTTCCTAGTATATCTAATTACATTATCAGGATACACTTTTCACTGAGATTATATGCTGCAGTAAGTGCAATAATAAATAATATCATAGAAGGATTTGCTGAAGAAATTCCAAAGGCTGAATCGCCATTTTTGTTAAAGTAATTATGTTGGGAAGAGTTTCAAAATTAGGAGAGGAGCCATTCACTTAACCATATAGAAAGGATTAAACAGTAGTGGTGGTAGTACACTGAGATGGTCTTTGGCCCATCCTCAACATATCTGAGAGTATGCGAGTACTCACAAAATTCTTTGCTCAGCAGGAATTTTTTACATAAAGTTTTGATATTGTTCTTCCACATTCCCTCCTTAAGTAACATCTATAGGGGGACATTATTCAAGTCAGACAGTTCGTAGATTTTCTTTCTTTATTTTTGCATCCTCAGCTACTATTAAAATTGAAAAATGAAAGGCTAAATCTTAACCAAATAGGAAAAAGGAGTGGAGAATGTGAGATGCCTGTATGGAAGAATATGTAGGGGGCCAAAGCTCTCTGTGGCACCAGACCTGACATGAAAATTCCCTGTTTCTGGAGTAATCCATGACGTTTAAAGCCATGGGATATGCATGGTATTTGTCCATTTTACTCAAAACAAATCCAGACTCAGGGATTCTAATTTTCCTTTCACATAGAAGATATTACCTTTTTATTGATGGAAATCAAAGTGATCATTTATATGCCTGAAAGAGTACAGAGTGAGGGCCAAGAAACTTTGCATTTCTAATTTTCTCCTTTCTGAAGTCTTCATGTGAGGATTCATCATTAAGCATATATAGTGCAAGAGGCTAATAATAGGAGTCCATTATCTGTAGACTATTATGCTCTACCATTAAATGAATGCTTGTTCTTTAAGGCAAGCATTCAAGATTTCAGATGGGAGGTGGGAGGTGGAAGTTTTCTAGTGTCATATTAATTTATGTCTTAGAAGTAGACAGACGGACTTGTGCACTGGACTATTGCCTATGATAGAAGCACTAAAAAATGAATTGGGAAGCTATAATTCCCTGCAGGAACACATATGTGCGTTAGGAGGGAAACTGGATTAAGATGCTAAGAAAACTGTACTTACAGTTCCCCCTAACTACTCCTCCAGGGAATAACTAAGATGCTGAATTTAACAGGCTTGAATCTGGAATGAAATTCACACAGCTAAAAGGATTATTTGGGGGTAAGAGCTTTGGCCACACTTATGACATTCCTGTGGTAAACATGTAGAAATTAAAGACAAAATATGCATTTATGTTGGAGCATATCCCATCTGCAGTTAACTGCTCATCTTAATTTTGCATTCCTGTTTCTTTATTATCTTCACTTAATGAAACACATTTTATTTCTAATTTCTAAAAATCCAGCCAACCTCAGAGTATTCTAATAGCTTTGGTTCAGAGAATGATGAAATGTAACTAGGCAATTGGAAAGGAGGCTTGTGGAGATGTCCCATTCTTTAGTTGAACAACTAAATCTAAACCATGAAGTTTTTACTATGTAAGTAATTCCAAAAGAACATTTATTAGTGGGTTTTTTTTCAGTGTTTTCTGATATCAGCTTTAGACTTCAGTGTTATTTTAAAAGTTAGTCGGCAAATTAGGATTTTTCTAAAAGTATTTGAAATATATTTCAAATACAGAAATACTATCCCATTAGATAAACAAGTCATGGACAAGTTTGAAGCCGAATGAAGTAAAATCCTAGGGTAAATAGCACAGTAAGTGATACAGTATCTCTACTGGCTTTAAACACTCCTAGTTTATTGCCCTCCTGATATTTGCATCCCTACAAGATGATCAGTATTAAAACTTCCATATCTGTAAACGGAAATGTAAAAAGTTTTAATTATGCATGTGAAGGAATATCGTTCTTTTGAAAGTACAACTGTGTATTGTAAAATACAAGATTGTAAAAAAAATTAAAATAAAAAATTAATATACCTTTATGCTTTCTTTGATGAAGGCAATCTATAAAATATACATCACAGAAGGAAACTGTAAAGGACAATCTTATTTTGTCTAATATTTTTTCTGTAGGAGATATTTTATGTGAAAACATTTTGTTGCTGTTGTTTTTTGTTTGTGGTGGGGTTTTTTGGTTATTTTTCTTTTTTTTAGCAATTCACCAATCAGAAGGATAACCACAGTTTAAAATGTCTGGGATTTTCCATAGATAAAGTACCCATATACTGCTTTTTACCCAAAGGCTTTCCTGAGTTATATTCAGAGGTGACTAAGCCTGGTCTATCATTGACTATGAGACAGTAACATATAGACCAAGGTAACCAGGAGTCAGAAATCCAGACAGTTTGGGTAAACACAGACACCATACTGCATTTCTCGTACTGTTTCAACAGACGGACTGTTACAAAGTGATAAAAATGTACCAGGCAAATGGCTGCTCTAACCTGTTGACAAGCTTCTGCTTTTCCTGTAAAACTTGAACATTACATTAAAATGTTCTTTATCAGCACATCACCGATTTGAAAGTACACAAAGTTTCATGTGCTAGAGGATACCAGATGGCCTGGTTAGTTCTAATGAAAAAGCCCAGGAACCTTTGAATTGGATGACCCAACTTTGAGTTTAGTGGAAGCTGAAAGACCAGTGAGAAATTTCTTCAGGCAAGTGATACTTCTTTAAGGGTCATTAAGACTATTGTGCAGTGTGAGTGACTAGTGTTTGATAAGTATTTGGAGACCCTTAGATGAAAAATGTTATTTAAATAATAACATAACTGTGTATTTATTCATGAGAGAAGCTGAAGTGGGATTGGCTCCCTGTCAACAACTGTCAAACAAAAATAGGATTCCTTCTGGAAGTTGTCTTGAGGATTCCTTCTGCTGCCTTAGAGGTTTACGTGGAAAGATTTGCAAGTGTATTGGGGGCCAGTAGGTAGTACACGAGACTAGAAATGGGTTGAAGCATATTCTACCTCATACCTCTGACCTCAACTATTTTGTCATCTTTGGCATGTCATCATTTGGTTTTCCTTTTCATTCCTATCTGTTGTCAAGCTTTTCTCCTTTTGCAAATATGTAAGGGCAAAGGAAGGAGTGGGAGTTTCAGAGCTCTAATAACCCAGGAGCACAATTCACAGTGATATTACAAGAATGTCTTCATAGTTATTCTAATCTCCTTCAACCTTTGTCTAGCGTCTTGTCAGACGCAGTGATTGCCTTCTGGTATATATTTTTGTGGTGAATTAGAAAATTAAATCTGATGATTCTGTAGATGTTTGCGTAATATTATTACTATTGTTATTACCACTGCTAATGGTATTCATAATTATAATAATGTTGTTACACAGATATTCATATAAAAATATAAAATTACCTAGCTGTACATTAGCGTCTCAGACTACAAGTTCACTCAACTGGGAAATCTCCTGGGCATCTGAATATGTCAGAAGCAGACATCAGTCTCAGTTTGGTTACAGAAAGGGCTGTAATGCATTCTTACAGGTCCCTGGTCTGAACAACAGTGACCAGAAACCGCACCAGTTTCATGTAGGTAGTAGATTAATTCTTTTCATTATGGGAAGAAGGCATAGGCCATACATATTTTTGTCTTGAGAGGTACACTGAGAAATGTATGCATGAGGAATATTGTACACATTCTCTTTCAGTTAGCTGCGTGTGTCTGTAAAATAGTCATATTCAGAACAATCAGGTTATAGATTAATCTGTCCATGAAAAATTCATGCTTTGACTTTTTCTTCTAACACTACGCTTTATTGAATTTTAAATGTCACAAAAAGGACATGTAATCATTTAGCATAGAAAAAAACAGTTTAGATCTTTCAATAAACAGAAGAGCGAGAAGACTCATAATAAGAAATGACAGTCTGCAGGCCTTATTTCATAAATTATGGAAAAGGAAAAAGAAAGAAAATAATACAAATTTAATGTTTATAAATCAGGTAAAGGAAGAGAATAAAATATTTTTTGTGATTTTCTGATTGACTTTTTTGTGCATTCCTGTTAGTTACATTTCCTATTTTGTTTTTCTTTTTATTAAATCCAGTACAGAATTTTTTTCTTTCTGACTAAAATGCTTGCAAACAGAGAATACAAGGTCATGTCTATGAAAACAACCTGGAACCTAAATTTATGTTTACATGTGTGAGGATTTCTAGTAGAGCTGCTTGGACATTTATCCAATCAGGAAATAAGAACAATAGTATATGCCCTTCTTGATCAAGGTATTCAACACATGAATACTCTGTAAAAACAATTCATATTCAGTTCCTAAAACTAACAAGTTTTTAAAGAAGCTATTTTAATTCTGAATACTTTATAGATTTGAGAGAACTGCAATCTGCTCACAGATATGTCATGAGAAAAGGATTTAGATAAATTATTCATAACAAGTCATTCACTCATCTATGTTCTAAACAATATCCATCAATATCCAGTGTTCCTGGAGGTGTTTATATAACATCCTAAGGTATAAATATAGATATGAGAATGTATATTATGCTCAAGAAATGTAATGAAAAAAACTCGTTACTTTAACCTATAACCTACACATTAAAAACAATTTAGTAAAGTAACTTTTACAATAAGATTTCCAGATTTTATTTGCATTATATTATTCCAAAGGTCAGTTGTGTAGGGAGCAGTTTGGCAGCTGTGTCTGTGATTTGATAGTGGTTACATGTAATGACTGTTGGTGTACTAAAACATACCAACCGAAAATTCAAAATTAAATTATGTTTTCCCCAAAGTACTAAAGCTATTATAATCTACTGAAGGTGCTGCAATATTGGACAGGGAAAAAATAAATTAACTGTCTGAATATGCTGAATATTCTGTATAAGAACAGACAAAAAAAAATTTTCTTAACTTCTTTTCCAGAAGTTTATTCTGTAATAGAAGATATTATATAAAAATAATATTATATGAGTTCAATTCTGTAAAACTGTAGAAATCTCTATTATACAAAACCTAATCAGATGGAACATATGTTCACATATAGACTGAGACCTAAACTTTATATTTAGATGTGCAAAGCCAGTCCTTGACTTAATAGTTGACAGCAGGACCTCAGAGGAATATGGACAACCCCACCAGAAATAATTCAGGGATCAAAGATTATAAAAAACCCTTTGTATTGTGTAATGTAATAAAGCCAAAATCTGGGTTCTGATACAGCACACGGATAACGCTTGGGGACTTTATTCTCCTTTTCTCCCCCTTAACATCAATCTGTGCCTACAAGTGCATAGAATCAGTGACACAGAAAAAAATTTGGTGGCAACAGATCTCTGTTGTACAATAATCTCAATGTTTTAACTCTTATGGGAGCCCCTGGTGGTCTAGTGGTTAAGGATACGGCACTGTAACTGCCGAGGCCCATGTCTGANCAACAGATCTCTTTTGTACAATAATCTCAATGTTTTAACTCTTATTTTCCTGAAAAAAAGTGAAGGGGTGGTCCATCATTTCCTCTGGAAAAACCATACTATGCCTGTGAAAGAAATGTTAAATATAAACCCCATAGTGAACATTTAAGGAATCCGTTTTTTGGGCTGCTATGTTTGTGAAGCAACACCTTTATTAGCAAACTCCCAAACCGTTCCCAAGAATTTTGTTTGTAGGAAAAAGTTGCCTTATGCCAATACTTCCCTGGTACCAGGGACTATGCCAACAATTGTACAGCATAGATAATCACATTCCTATTCCTGAAAAAAACCTGTCTGTACAGACAGAAACAAATGTGCCATTTAAATAAATAATATAAAATATAGTAGTGGCCAGCCTTCGCGAACGAAGATCTGTGGAAGGTCTTTGTACGCCTTCCAGCCTGCGCATTGGATTTATTTTAGGTGGGACACAGTGCGCGCAGAACTGAGCCCACCCTTTAATCCTGAGGTTCGTCTGCCGGGGCCAAGCGAGCTTGGACAGTGGCAGCGAGGTCCTCAGGACGTAGGTGGATTGCCTTACAGGGCTAACGGGCTCCACCTACCCGGGGAGTTTCCCCGACCGGGAATCGAACCCGGGCCTCGGCAGTTACAGTGCCGTGTCCTTAACCACTAGACCACCAGGGGCTCCCAATATAAAATATACCATTTATGCTATGGACAAGGACAAGAACTTGCTTCTTCAAAGTCTGTCTTTGGAAGAAAGCGTCACTGAATTATCTTCTCTATGATCTGCATATATGAAGTGAAGGTTATTGCTGTTTGTTCCCTTTCACAGGGTTAGAATTTAGAGCAGGAAAACTTCTTTAATGGTTGCATGCTGAAACTCTGTGTTACTATGGGGAGTGTAGAATAGCAGAAACTCCCAGGAAGATTACAATGAAGGGAGATTGGAAGAGGAAAAGGATACTGACTTATTTCTTGCTACAAGACTAGTGAAAGTCAAAGGAAGCTCATTGAGACAGATAAGTAAAAATACTATCAAGCTTCAGAGGAGAAATTATACTTGTGGATTATGGATTTAGCTGGAGAGAAACGCTCTATATTGGGGATGAAACTTAGACCAAGTATATAGGTTGCGTATTCTTTTGTCTAAATCTGCACGCTTTCTTTACCAGCAAAGGAAAGCATCACCTGTGGTTAGTGGTATTAGCTGTCACTGTCTTTATTTGCAACCAATCTTCCATTACCTAAGTGCTCTATTCTGTGAGAGGAAAAAGCAAGTCAAGAGTTTACCTATAGAGAAAGAAGTAGGGCTGAAGTCATCCTTTTGCCTAGGGCTGGGGAACGTGATTCGGAACCACAGGGATGCCTCCCGATCTTTTCAAGACCTTCTTTTGTCTGAAACAATCTGACACTATTCTCATGAGTACTGAACACTTAAATCTTGAGCAAGACTTCTCGTTTTAAAATTTGCAAAGCCCCAGAGCATTTTATAAGAAATATGATAATGAAGCTTTTACATACTATGAGCATACATTCATGAGTTTGCAGGACAGCTGACTTTCTGAGAACTTTCCTGGTAAAAGTAAAAGGATTCAGTTTCCTTTTCTTTCACAATTCAGAGACCCTGATGTACTTCAAAGACCTCCTTGTTTTCAGGTTATAGGTGGTTACTACATCTAAATACAATGTTTCATTGTCAAGCATATGGCGTATCTGCTTATTTTTTCATGATTAAACACAGTGTCCTGCCCAACACAGGGAGGTTTCTTTTCCAGTACAGCATTTATCATTGTTTAGTGTTTAGTATGGAAGAAAATCATCATTGTATTGGTAACAAAAACCAGTAATAAAGAAATATTATTTGCCTCATAAATGAGATTCGTTTAGTATTAAGAGTCTTGGTTTAAAGGGCAACTACATGGTATGAAGAATATGTAAAGGAACAGGTTTCTCTAGCTTCATACTCCTAGTTGAAGACTTTAGGAGACTTATGGCAATACATACATGTTTGGGTTAATGTTGAGTAATAAATATAAAGAAACTTAATGTTGAGTAATAAATATAAAGAAACTTTTCTTTGGTTGCTTTATCAAAAATATGCATTCCTAGTATACAGAGCATGTAGCACTTGTAGTTGATGCTCCTGAGAGCAGTAACTTTTCTATTTTACAAAAGAGAAAACTTAAGCTGAGGGAGAATATTCTTGAGATTTGTGTGAATAGTACTAGTCCTAGTACTAGTTTTGTTATCTGTTTAACACCAGGCTACAAGGGCATACTACAACTGAATCTCATAGAGGGGATGAAAATTAAAGGGAAAGCACCTTCATTGTTCTTTCCCCTATGGTTTCAGTTTTGTTTTGTTTTTTTGAAGCATTTGGTAAATTATCTTCTTAAATTTGCCCAGGGTCTTGGGGGGGTTGTATGTGTATGTGTGTGTGTGGTTATGAGTGAGATGGGGAGGGTTGGAGGGCTGTGTGTGTTGCAGTAGTTTTGTTGTCTTTTAATTGTTTGAAAGAGTCTGAATTCCTGAGGCTTGTCAGACAAGTGATATTTGTCTGACTTGCGTGAAAGATATTAGGTAATGTCTGAAAGAGCAGAAAATACTTGAGTAGAATATTCCGTCAACTAGTATACATGGTACATGGAGTCACATATGGTAAGAGCTTTGAATTGTAGCTCCCATTTAGGCTGTCAATACAGATGTTCAGATGTGATTGGATGGGGGAAATAAATCTCATTGCTAAAAAAAAAATTAAATAGCATTGGAGAAGAGATATATCCTGGAAAACTAATCTAGTTTCTAGTTTTTAGGAGCAATAAAGAGTTTTTTAAAAGGTTATATTGTCTAAAATACTTATTTTATTGTTTTAAAGTAATCAGCAGGAGGATTATTGTATTTTAGAAGAGATGGAGAGGGCACCTTGAGCCACCACCACCTATTCTTACATTCATTGGGAAGGAGACTGAAAGCTTGTAGAAACTGCAAGTCAAATACCAGTTCCTTCTGCATTAGATTATTTTGCCAGGGAGGATTCATATTGCTAGATAAGTGTGTGCTGAAAAAAATACATGATATCTGGCTTTCTCAGTGTCTTCCATTCTTCAGTACACTCAGATTTTATCAACATTCTTGCTTAGATAATGCTCCTGTTTCAAGTTTTGCATTTTTCCTTTGCAGAGAAAGAAAAATACAATAAAAACAGTCTGCTGGTTTGAAAGTCAAAATACAATCAAGATTTCTTGGTTCTGTTACTATTTCCAGTGGTATTAATGTCTCTTCTATAACTCGTATTTTAAAACTCTTTCTTTTTCCATTGTGATGCTGGAGTTCTCCCTTTCTGGGAAATGAGGTAAATATATCTTTTTTGTCTTCTATGCATTTATTGTCTTCTGTGATTACTAAAGAGATTCCACAGAGATGCAAGTGAGGCCGACTTACCAAAGGGGTTTTACACTCAAGAGGATACATTATTCTTTTTTTGAAAAATGGAGAGGGCAACTCAGTAGAAAAATGTCACTCAGAATTATTTTTTCAGTTTTCGTGAATGTCTTTAAACTTGGGATCTGAAAACTCGATTCTGCAAAGGTCATTCATATTTTAATTGCCAACTGTTAGCTTTTTGGAAGCTGTCTGTCATGTACAGTTTGTCAGAAAAGTGAATCTTGAATAAATCTGTAACAACATTTCATCTTTACTTTTTAAGGGGTTGGGGGCGGGGGGGAGGTGTTTGGGTTTTGGTGGTTTTTTTGGGTTTTTTTGCCAGAATTCAGTCCATGCTCCATGCAAGGCTACATAAAACATTGTCCAGACATTCCTTAAACTCTGACAGGCTTGGTGCTGTGACCACTTCTCCGGGAATCCTACTCCATGACAGACCGCTTTCTAGGTGAAGATACATTTCCTAATGTCCAATCTGAACTCCTCCTATTGCAACTTCGCTCCATCTCCTCATGTGTTGTCCCTGGGCACAAGTAACAGAGAGATCAGCAGCTCTCCCTCTGCGACAAAGTCATGCCTCAGCCTTCTCTTCTCCAAGTTGAACAAACTGAGTGACCTCAGCTCCCTCTTGTAAATCTGGTCCTCAGGGCCTTTCATCACCTTGGTCGCCTTCGTCTGGTCACGCTCCCATGTTCTTAAAATGTTGTGTCTCCCAAAGCTGTACACAGTACTTTATGTGGGACTATACCAGTGCAGTGTGGAGTGGGACAGTCACCTCCCTTAACCATCTAGCAATGCTGTGTCTATTGTACCTTAGAGTACAGTTAGCCCTTTTGGCTGTCAGGATGCACTTTGTACTCATTTTCAACTTGCCATCAACCAAACACACAGATCTCTTTCTGCAGGGGTGCTCTCTAAGCCCTCACCCTCAATGTGTATTGTATGTACAGTATGTGCTCACCAGTCTGTCACAAACAGTCCCTTTCCACAAACAATATAGAAAGTATAGTAGGGTATTGGCCAAATTGATTTTACATTCATATTATTGGTGCTTTAAAGAACAATCAGATATTCTCACCTTTTTCTTCCCTTAGAACTGATTCCAGAGAGATACTTCTTACTTCACTAAGTATTTTTTTTCTTTTTTTTTTTTTTTTTAAATCCCTTGAGTGTCTTTTTCTGCCAGGGATTGCTTAAAATAGAATGAAGAGGATGTACCAGATCCTTCTTTGTTATAAGACAGGGGAAAGTAGCAGACAAAACTACAGTTTAGGTACAACATTGGAGAACTTGAAGTAGAAAAAGGTAATTAATTTGGTGCATATGCTCAAATGAGAGGGGAAACTTCACTTGCCTTCTTCTGAAGCTTTTTCTTACTGGTGAGAGTTAAAGTTGTGCTTTGATGTTTACACAGAGTGGAAGAACTCCAGCAGAGGATGCTGTAAAAAACCTCAGGATCTACCTCATAATATCCTTAAACTCAAGACTGAAGAAGTTAAATGGCTAGGTCAAGCAAATCAAGCAAACAAGATGCTCCTATCTGGAAACTGAGTCACACACATGCCTGTTGACCTAGCTTCCAGGAAATCCTTGCACCGTTTGCTTGTTCAATATTCAGATTGTAATTTAAGTTGCATGGTCCATTGGAACAGGCTGTGTGGAATCATTGTAAGTGTGGCCAGTTCTGGAAAAAGAAAGACCTAGGTTGACAGCAGCTACAAGCCTAGATTTTCAGAGACTGTGAGGTCTTAAGCAGCTGAAATGTGTGGAAATGAATTTTCATGGGCTTCAGAGACTCCAAATACTGAGGGCTACAGAGCCTGGATCATCTTGCAATACTAGTTTCCTGAGGGCTGTAGGGTTTGATGTGTCAGAGAATGTTGCAACTGTGAACAGAATATGCTGATCTGCGATCTGTTGCTGTCATCCAAAATATGCATGATTCTGCTTTATAGCAGGCAAATGTCAGGAGCTTGCACAACTAGCCAGCTAGTATACCCCTCATGGTTTGGCTCTCCTAATTCAGTGAATGAGCATTCATAACTATGGTTTCACATGGACTCCACATCTGCTCTTCTGATGTTCATTCTGCATGATATCACAAGGGCCTAGAAATATACTCATGGCAAAGAGGACCTATGTGAGCAAGACGAGACCAGATTCCACCTGAAGACTGAAACTGCTGCATTCCATAATTTTCACTTATCCAGCTTCTCTGGAAACAACCAATATTGCCTGTGGACAATTCTATAGTGCCAGGTTGCATAAATTTGGTAAGATGTATTATATAAATCTGAATTAATATTAATTATCTGTAGCTATTAAATAGATAAACTAGTAATATGAACATGCCCAGGACCCTTCTCTATCTTGGAGCTAACTGGAAAAGGGTGTGCTACTTGAGTCCTAATAAACTAGCTTGAACTTCAGAAAAGCCTACCAGAAATACTTTGCAGCTTCCACTGGTGTGCAGGCTGACTGATAATAGTTTGAACAGCATGGTGTGGGCAAAAACTCAGTCAGGCACAATTGAAACAATTTAGCATTAAGACAGTCAGATTTTAGAGTCCAGAAATGTTCCTTGTAACTGCAGACAGTATAGTTTATATTATGGCTTTTATATTTACCTGACATCAGCCAGGGAAGTATCATGGAAGATATGGACACAATTAACTAGTTGCCAGTCTATCCGTAAATGATTGTAGGAAAGTGTTGGCAGTGACCTACAGCTGTTGTAACAACTGAACAACATCCCTCTCTGCTGATAAATTATTCAACCTAACAGGAAACCAGAGGGGGAAAGGTAAAAGAACAGAAAACAGGGTAATAGATATGCATATACAATCCAGTAGTAATATGAACATAGCTTATAGTGAAGGAAAAGTCCACTGTGATTTCTTACGTCTCCATCACTTGAAAATGTCATGGAACCACATTCTTCAAAATGGAGAATATCACATCTGGAACTGCATTATAGGAAATCTGGTTTCTTAACATAAATTAAGAGCAGAGAGATAAGCTTCTTAATGCTTCTTTCATCCATTGTCACTCTGTAATTAGTTACCTTCTACACTAAATGAGTGACCTCAGTACCTGTCACCACAAATGTGAATTCTACTTCAATTGGCTCTCCTCCCACATTTGTAGTAAAATCATCTGCCATTAGTTATTTGTTCCTCTCAGAGGCTGAGTGCAGTAGAAGCCATTCATCACCATACTGAAGGTCAATTCAGACTCCTTAATTTCTTTAATTTACTTTCTTCCTGCACTTCATCTCTCTGTATCTGGTCTATGATAAACAAGACAGGTTGGCCCTTTCATCAGTTTGACCACTGTTGAGCGGAGATGAAGTCCTTTGCAGCAGCTACTTTTTGTTTGTCTTGTCAGATGGGCTACAGGCAAAAATAAAAGTTGGGTTTGCAATTCCTCAGTGTAGATGGTCACCTGGACCAGCAGTATTGTGCTATTGTTATTTTAAAGAAGCATGCTCCTCCAGATGCTGGTTGGCTCTGAAACCTAAAGAAAACCACACATCAGGGCTGGTATACCAGACTGTACACAGATCGCAGAGGGAGAGCCAACAGCATTGCAGTTTAAGATGCACTGATTGTTTAAGACTGATTTAAGATTAAGTCTAAGAGTAACAAGGTCAAAAGTCTCGGTTGTATGCTCTTGCTAATTTATCAATATAATTAAACTTGTGATAATGAGACTGAACTTACTCAACCCTACTGCTGAGCCGTGCAAGCATTAACTTGTTACTGCTAGCTGTCTTTCACTGCTAATAACTTCTGTTTTGTGAATGTTAACTATTGTTTTATTATTAATGTGTAATGTTGTTATTTACTCAATTACAATAAGTAAACTAAGAGTAGTGCAGCTATCTATTATTAGTTTTTTTGCTGCTGCTTCTGAGGTTTAATATTGGTTGTATGGGTCCAAAGTAAGTGTTTTCCAGCTTTTCTACAAGTAAAAGATAGTAAAAGATACTCCCCCTGCTTGCAAGCCTTTCTTCTCTCAGTAGTTTGGACTATCACAGAATCATTTAAGTTTCGAAGGGCCTCTGCTCAAGAAGAGTCAGCTAGAGCAGCTTGCCCAGGACCCTGTCCAGTCAGGTTTTGAATATCTTCACCAAGGCAGACACCATAACCTCTTCGTGCCAATGTTTTACCACCGTCACAGTAAAAGAATCATTGTTTTCTTGTGTTCAGATGAAATGTGATGTTTTATGTGTTATTTTTTTTCTTCTTTTTAGTTTGTCTCTAATATCTCTTTTTCTATTGGGCACTATTGAGAGAGCCTGGCTCCTTCTTCTTCCATATTACCTTTTACTTCCATTTTACATTTTACTTCCCAGACTGAATCTTTATCTATATAGCAGTAATTAAGAATATCTAGAAATGAAATAAAATACTCTGTTCTCAACCAGAAAATAGACTCTTATCTTGAAAGATTTGTACAGTAATAATTAGAACTTTTTTTATTTGGTTTTATAGTTGTTGTGGGTTTATCAGCCCCCCCTGAACTGAAGTGGTCAGGCCCAGATCGATTTCCGGCACAAAGCCAATTAAAAGTTTTAGTAACGTCTCTGCTAATGGCATATTTAAGAAAATGGAAGAGAAGGTGATTGTGCAGAAGAAATTTGGCAGCCATGTGAGAGTGGCAGCAGTCCCCCTGATGTGCAGGACCCTCTCCCCCCCAGCCTTGGGCCGGGGGCAGGCATGGCACTGAAGTTTTCCCTGGCCGAGATGTTTAACAGATTGGGACTGCAGAAAAACTCCAGACAGAAGCTGCCCGCCTGAAATATGCTGCAAAAGAATTACAGCTCGGCAGAGAGCAGAGGAGAACTTGAGATAACCAGTAGCTCCAAAGTCAGTCTAGCAGGAGAAAGCAGAGAAGCGTGGAGGGAACTGTGGTACAGACTACAGTGGAGTAAGTGACCCCTTACAAACCATGGAAGACCTCAGGAGCCCAAGTGTGCCCCCTGGCCTTCGGTCCTGGCCAGAATGGAGGAGAGACAGACACAACTCTGAAGTCATCATGCAGCAGAGCCAGCCAAGAGAGAGAGAGAGAGAGAGAGAACAAAAGGAATCTCCAGCTACGACACACTGAACATGTCGTCCTTAAAATATAGAAGAGAAACTCTACAATGCTACTGAATTGCTTCAGAAGAAGAACTGTTCTCTGCCTGGACTAATAAAAGTGGGGAGAAATGCTTTTGTAGATACTCATGATGGTTTGGATCTGGCACCCAGCTAAATGCCCAGGTCCACAGTGAGGAACTTCAACCCCTCCCTTCCCTTCCCAGGGCAAGGGAGTAAAAACTGCAGAACTCGAACTTAACCAAATTATATAACTAATAACTTAACTTTCTCTTTCTGGACTGATACAGGGGGGACAGAAATGCTTTTGTAAATAACCTAACCTTCTTTTCATAAGATAAGTGAGTTTAAGTAGAATTGTTGTAATATATATCATTCCTTAGACTTTATCTTGTTAGTAGTAAATCATAATATTATTCCCTTATGTCAAGACTCTGTTTTGTCTGTATAAAACCCCTCTCAACTTATAGTAACTGCGTGGAGGGGAGAGTTTGGAAAAAATTAGCCCTGGTGAACACACAACAATAACACTTGCTGTATTTTTTTTATTTTTTTCCCTTTTATTTTCTTTTCTTTCTGGGACTTCCTTATTCATTTTTTTTTAATTTGAATTCTTGATATTAATTGTGCCTGCTATGCCAATGTCACACTGTTACTCTAATCTAAAAAAATATTTTCTTGGGGGGATTTTTTCTTTTCTCTTTTTTTTTTTTTTTCCTTCACAATTTCACCAGTGATTTGGGTTTTTTCCCTATAGAAAATATTCATATCCTTTGAGGTTTTTGAATATCACTTTTTAGGAGGAAGAACTGATGTTTTTCCTGTAAATTTTCAATAATGTGGCTACTGTTAAGAACAGCCCTGACAAAGTATAAATAAAAAGTTATTTGCGGTAGTTTTATTTCTAAATGCTAATAGCATGGCATCACTTCATAAATCATTAATGATGAGCTCCTAATTATGTGCCAGCATCACAGTAGGATCCAACCTAATATCAAAAAATTTACATATTCATGAATACACCCATACTTGTGAATGGAGGAATGAAGAACAGAGCAAAAATCAAACATTATCTTAGTTTTCTCTAAACTGTTATTTAGGTGAATTGCCTCCTTTCCTAACACTCTTCTTGCAGGTATGTAACTATGATATATACTTTAATTTCAAAAAGTTTTCTTTGGAGTTAGATTTTAGACTGTACATAGCTTCAACTTGTCCAAAGGAATGTGTGTAGTCTGCAATGTTACGGGTAATGAATACCTCCTATAATTAGTGTCCACTCCATTTTTACTTGCTGACATGAATTTTGAGTTTAAAATATAGCTGGCATATGTTTAGTCTAGAACTAATGGGCTTTTATCTAAATTTTCTGTGATGTAAGTTGGCATTAATGTTTTTTAAAAAATCCACTCTTTTTTCAGTGGATATTTACAGTTGTCTGGAAATGGTAAAGTTTGTTTTGGACAGTGTAGGTACTTCAACAGATCAGCTACAAGGCATGACTTGTGCATGCAAGTGGTAAGAATTGGAGGGAAGAAGATGGGCTTTATTCATTGGTTTTTACAGAACCTGACCTTACATGTCCTGGTAAACATCAGCTTGTCAATGTGAAAGCAACAAACTTTTCCCAGCCCTGAAAGAAACTAGTGTGAGAGTTTCTTTTCAGGGGCAGTTTTATTCTCCAGAATATAACTTGAGTAAAACATTAAACCAAACACGTTTTATGTTTCCTGTGGGTTCCCAGCCCTGGAGGCTTAGAGGGTCTTTTCCCTTATGCCTCTTGAGTGTGATACTTCTTTACTCTGCTCAGTCTTTGGGTCTAATGTAGCAGCTCACCTGCAGATCTCTTTCAAATGAGTCACTTCCTACCTCTGTAATCATTTCCACCTTTTCCACTGAACGCCTTATTTGAAAAAGATGTGCTGGCTCCTGACACCCTGTCTCCTAAAGGGCCACCTCGGTACAGGTCACAGTCTCTGCCTGGGGCTTGTTGGCACTGCTGCAATTCAGACACCAATGATAGTTATTTTAGTTGAATATATCTATGGCTAATTATGTGTATTTCCACAGAAGCTATTATTCAAGGATCTCTAAGCAGTTTTTGCAATTAAAATTATTAAAATTCATATCAAACCTGCACAGTATATAATGATAATAAGAAAATCACTATATCTAGCACTGGGCTATCTCTGTTTTAGAAAGTAATGTTTTTAAGAAATGACTTGCCAAGAAATTCAGAGTGCCTATTCTCTTCCCACCTGCTCCCCACCCACCCCCACAAACTCTACACCTGTATCTCTCTCATATGCATTACAGTGGCATAGAGTCCTTGATGGTCCACTAGCCAGATGCTGTCGGTCAGATTGTACATCCTGAAGTGCTCAGAACACGAGTGGGCTCTCTGTGAGGTGGGTGTTGAAGTACCTGGATCGCCTGGGCAGGTACCTCCACGCCTTGATGCCACTGCTGTTAGTCAAAGAACAGAGAAGCTCCTCCTGATGCCATATTTTCCTATGTCAACTGAACCCCTTCATTGAAACCAGGAAGGTGCCAGCCCTCAGCATTGGTTCATGATTTCATCAGAAACAAAAAAAATGAGAAAAATTATCCGCCAAGGAAATTTTAGGTGTTTCTCATTACCTGTGTCCTTGAATGTTCTCATTTTATACAAATCTATCTTTCATTTTATTCTCACAAAAATCCTCCTCCTCACACACCAGGGAAGTCTTTTAACTTACAGAAATCTCCAGAAATGGGATGCGGCAGTGAAATATGCAAGGTCACTTAGAGTGTTTTTTCAGCTGACTTCCTATTTCTCTGGTGGAAATTACTTTTCAGGATAACCTTCTTTCTTAGTTAGGCAAGATTAAGAATCTTGTCATTTATTAAATTGGGATTTTTTGACATAATCAGAAGTGTGTGAAGTTGAATAGTGTTCCCAACTTTAACCATAACCTCAAATTAGGTTAAGCAAGGGGGTAATACTTGCAAGGCATATTTGTTAACCAATGAAGTTTCTAGATTTCTATAAAAGCACTTGGAAATCTCTTGTTTAAGATGCCTGCCTTGGTACAGTGCTCACTCTCTGACTGGTTTCACCTGGTTCCGGGCTGGGCCCTTAATTAATTTAAACACAAAGGACAAACTTCACCCTAGGCAAAATGCACTTCTCCCAGTGAAGTTTAGACAACTGATAAAGGAAAAATTCTTATGTGAAATTTTCCCTAATTTCTGTGGGTTTTTTAAGCTTTTGTTATTTTTTGCCTGCAGGAACAGCATGATTCTGCTCTGGACACATATTAGTGAATTGTGCAATATTTGTGAAGATACTTACTATCACATGAGATCTCAAATTGAATAACTTTTTTTAGAAGAAATGGGAGATGCATTTGCCTCCACCAAACCTTCTTGGTTTGATTTTTGTTCTCCTAGTCTAAAAGTCATGTTGCTGGCATTCATTTTTAAAAGTTAAGAAAAGAAACTAAGCTTTTTTAAACAATGATAGATAATTCAACATTTTGGTTTTAATAAATCTGGACATTGTCTACATTTAAATTAGAATAATAATAATAATAAAATAAACCCCAACCAAAAAGGTTTGAAAGGACCTCTGGAGGTCCTGCTTAAAGCAAGTATAAGTTCAAAGTTAGACTAAGCTGCTGAAGGACTTGTCCAGCTGTGTTTCAAAATACACCAAAGACAGTGATTCCATGTTCTGTCTGAGCTGTTACATTCCCATATGAAAGAATAACATACCTGCAAGAGTCCTAATAGAGTGCTTGTCTAGATTCATAATGGTCTGCATCATGTATTCTATATGGGGTTTTAGAACTATGTACAGCACTTAGTATAATGATTCCTTCTGGCGTTCAGCTCTACAGTTCTATGACTTTTCTATTCTTAACACTATAAGATGTACCTAAAAATCTATTTTGTATACATTGTTTTCCACTATTAAGATAGACCATAAGTATTTCATAAAAAAATCTTGACATCCCTGGAAACTAATGGGACATCCCACATGTTACAGTGGGATTATGGTTCCACTGAAGATATACATAAAATATGGACTTTCTCTGTGCAAATATCTTTGGCAATATAAAAAAATGGATATTTTCCATACCACATTATTTACCTTTATTGCAATATTTGTACTACTTCCGACACTACGTGTAGGAAATTCCTCAAACACTCCATAAATTTAAGGAATGGTTCTGGTAAATGTCCAGTTGTTATTGGCTCCCAATATAAGATGAAACCTAGGACATATAATACCTTACAGTGTTGTCCTAAAAAATAAATCTTTCTATTTATGCCTTGTACATCTCTTGCTTCTGAAAACTTCTTTAAGTCAAGGTATCACAGCTAGAGCGTAATTCCAAGCGATTTTTTCTAGGTCAGTGGTAAAAGCAGTCTTTCTTGAGTTTTTGAGCAGACTTTTAGTAAAATTTCAAGCTTCTTGCACTTGGTTGAGATTTAAATGAACATAAAGGAGTTAAGGAACATGCAAAAGACCTGGAGGGAATGACTGACTGTTGCAAAAAGTATAAGAAGAAAACAAGAAACATTCCCTGGGGAAATAGAGGAGAGTTGGGAAAATTGGGAGAAATCTGATCTACAAAAAAATGATTTATTTATAAGTAAAAAATGTAATAGAATTTCTATGTATTTTTTCTTCTCACTTCACCCACACTATAAAGTAGACAGTACAGTCCCTGATCTATTTGTTGCTCAGATCAGACAGCATCCTTATAAACAATTTCTGACCATCTTTCAGAAGTTGGAGTTGGGCAAGGCTTACAGAAAATTCAAGTGCTACTGGCCTATTTGGGGGAAAAATATTATACATAAAGTTTGCTGTGATTGCTATGGAGGCTGGAGTAATTGCTTCAGTGCAGACACAGACTGAGATTAGCAGTCATAAAATCAGAGAATCATAAAATTGCTGAGGTTGGAAAAGACCTCTAAGATCATCAATTCCAACTGTTAACCCAGCACCTCTATGTTCACCACAAAGCCATATCCCCACGTGTCTTTTGAACAATTCCAGGGATGGTGATTCCACCACTTCCCTGAGCAGCATGTTCCAGTGTTTGACAACCCTTTCAGTGAAGAAATTTTTCCCAATATCCAATCTAAACCTTCCCCTGTGCAACTTGAGGCCATACCCTTTTGTGCTGTCACTTGTTATCTGGGAGAAGAGGCCAATGCTCTCATTATAACCTTTCAGTAGTTGTAGAGAAGAATAAAGACCCCCTAAGCCTCCTGCTCTCCAACATAAACAACCACAGCTCCCTCAGCACTTCTCATAAGACTTGTGCTCTAGAACCTTCACCAACTTCAATGACCTTATCTGGAGCTGCTCCAGCACCTCAATGTCTTTCCCAGCCACATTTCTTAGAAAAAAATGTATCCTTAGAGTCCTTTTTCTAATACATAATATCTCTGCTCTCAGCTTAGAGTCAACATAAATTTTGTGATTACTCTTCCGCTTACTTGCTGTTTGAACCGTCTCTACCTCTAAGTAATTGTCATAATTTGTCTCTGCAAACATAAAATTTTTGTCTCATTGTGATCCCTACTTCTTTGCTTTTTAGCACTGGCAGAGAAGAAACAAAGTAGAATGGGGAGCTGTGCTCCTGACGTGCCCAAGACACCCTTGCTAAAATGATATCTGTGTATATGGGCTTCAACAAGCTGAATTTTGGGTATTCCTGTAATATAGGAACAGATATAAAATAGGGGTTGGGGGTGGGGGTGGGAATTACTGCAGTGGTAAGTGATATCTTCGTATCTGATGGGGGGGGTTGTTGTTTTTGTGTTTTTTTAAATTATTATTTGTTTGTTTGTTCATGGGTTTGGTCCTTTGTTTGTTTTGTTGTTGTTGTTTGTTTTTGTTTTTATGAACACTTATCTACTAGAAAATTACAGCTTATGTGGGAAATTCATGCTGCATAGCAGGAGAAGAGGCTGTTGTTTAGCAAATGTCTTGCTTTTGGCTACTCCAAGAAAACCTGACAAAATAGCATGACTGTAGAGATTTAGTTAATTTGCCAGTTATAGAAATATTGTCCAGAGCAGAGCTTGAGATATTTTGTGAGGGTCTTGAAGGTAAGCACTCTAATTGTACCTGCCTAGACATGTATTCTATGCAAGTAATTTTCACTGTCTTCAATCAGCCAATGATATGTACAACAATTTCATTTTCAGAAGAAAGAGAAATAAATATTCTTCCACAAGCTTTCTTAGTCATTAGGATCTCTTTCCATTGTCCAATATGTAGAGATTTTTTTTAATAATCAGTAATGATGCATGACATTATATGAAGACGAAAAGCCTTTGAATACATGAAAGATTGTGAAGAGAGCTGTAGCGTAAGAACACTAGAAAAACAGCTTGTCTTACTATAAGTAGTATAGGTCCTAGACACTAAAATAGTTACTTTTAATTTACTCTGACACGAATGGTCTTAGATTCTGCCTTTTTAAGGAAAATTAATGTTGGAAATGTTACTGCGGTTTTGCTGGTGGATTTTCAGTCTTCAGGAACGTGGAAACATGATGTATGGACTAAGTATTTGATTACCTTTTCCTCACTGTGCCTTGGATGGCAATCACTTAAAATAAAATGTGGTATTAACTGAAATTCAAAATCACCAAGGCAACAACTTATGATACAGTTACTTTGAAATTACTTTCAAAAATATGCGCCTCTAGAGCCTGGCTTTTAATTTGTATATTTTCTTAAGCGCATAATAGTATAGACATCCCACTGTAAGACTGGCACCATTCATAAGTTGAGGGAAAGAAAATTCAGTTTGTTTTTATTAATTCATACAGGAGCAGCCCATGTCTGGTATGCACAACCTACATTCACCAGTTTGTATTTAAACACCAAAAAAGAAACACATTCCCTCTTTATTGCTACAGTTGCTTTAAATTAAAATTGCAAAGAAATACAATGTTAGGTAACACAAAGCTTCTTTCATTTCTCTTTAACAAAAGCTTTATGAACATGATGATGTACTTTGTAAACATAATAAATTTTATCTGATGAATTGGTGGGAAAACATAGCCCCAAGGCTCAACTCTTTGTTGTCTCCCTGAAATGATACTGCTAAAGTTATGTGCTAAAACTGTCATAAAAGTAAGAAGGAAAAACATTTTCTCAAGCAACATTTTAATACTATTGACATGAAATTTGCTCAAATGAGAATATTTTGGTAAACAGTTACGGAGCAAAAGGCACCACATTTTCTTTATACAAATAAAAGATAGAGCATTAAAGGTCATATGTAAAACTTTGCCAAACAGTTCTCTACATTGATTTTACAGTTTGTTAACAGGAGAGGCTCTAGTCTGCTTGTGACATGGAGAAGGGGTGCTGTTTTGACTGTCTTTGTAAAAGTCTGAAGGATCCATGGAACAAACCACGGAATGAGAAGAGATGAGTTCTACGAAGACAAAGATCTGGGCAAACCGTCAAGGTCCAAAATGACAAACAACAACCCTGAAAGTTCATCAATGGCTATTGCAGGTTCCAGTCTCCATTGATTTTCCATCCTGGGCTCTGCCAGCTGTAATTTCACTGTCAGTGTAATGTTGAGGTTCTGGAAGAATAGCAGCCTGTGTGGAGGAGGTTCCCAAGGCTGACAGTCTCACCAGGAGGTATATTTGAAAAGCTGAAGGAGGAGGCAATGGCCATGGAAAATTATTGCTTTAATTTCTCTTGTTAATGGACAGTAGTGCTTTCAGTCATTCACGATAAGGAAAACTTTTTTCCTACTTCTACAGTGTTTTCATCCGGTTCATCAAGGCAGGCGTTGGACCTGAACGGCACAGTGCCTAGTCAGAACTCCAAAAATGTTTTCAGCCTGGTTCCTGACAATATGTCCTCTGTATCATTTGGTTTGAGGTTGGAAAGCTCTTTAGTACAAATGTTTTAAAAAACTTTAAAAATGCTTGTCTAGGTGTACAATTATGGTAATTCTGTCTCCATTTTTCATCTGTAAGAAAGAAATATCTTTTTTATATGAACAGTTTGTGCGAAAGAAAACACTTTAGACATATAGAAATGTAAAAGAAAATTAGAAAAATATTTAATTCCAGACTGTCTTTTGTTAAATCTCCTTTTTTTTTTGTGTGACAAAAGTAATAAAAAATATTTCCTAGTTTTAAGTTCTGGGAGGAGTTGACTTTTTCTTTTCTCTTTGTTTGTGAAGTTTGTTGCAAAGAGTTTACATTCTATTAAATACGTTCTATTAAATACATTCTATTAAAAATTGTTAGCTCATTCAAAGTATATTATACTATATTACAAAGAGCTAAATCTTCCCAAGTGAAGTTCAAACAGAAGAGAGTTTCTTAGCTTGATTGTAATTTGAAAGAAATCTGTTGTCTTACTTTTGTTTTGCCTTAAAGTAATTACTAAATGCATTGCAAGATATAATTTGTCTGGTGTCAAAATCACCAGAAAGTATCAACCTTTTACACTTAGGAATAGTCTAGTTCAATAGCTTAGACAATGCCCTTGAATACTGCAGTCTTCCTAAGGGGCTCTAGACAGTTTCTATTTTATCTCCAACTCATTTTTAATGAGTCTTTGATTGACAAACTTCAGGACTGCAGGTGCTTTGTCAGATCAGTAGAATAGTACATATAACCACAGTATGTACTGGTATACATTTCTGTAAAATTATAAATGGAGAGGGAGAAGGAATGCCTTTAATTGTTTGGTACAAAAAAATTAGCCAAGGGTCAGAAAAACTATCTAGTCTAGATAAGTTTAAAGAAACATTTAAGAGACTGTTGAAGGGAAAACATGCTGTTAAGAAGCTTTAGTAGGTTATGCAACCATTTTTTAAAGAGAAATTGTTGAAGCCTTCTCATTTGAGATATATAAAATTTCAAGTGACAGAAAAATAAAAATTATGTGGTTGGAAACAGTTGCAACCTGGTAGACAGACACACAAAATAGTCTAAGAAATGTTTTCCTTTCCCATATGAAAATATTTCTCTAATATTAAGAGTGTGTGAAAACATAATGGCAAAACAAGCTGTCCTCTTTCTCCTGTATAGGAGATGGAAGGCTAGTGGAGAACTGGATAATATAAAAAGGAGAAATGGCTAGACTAATTATAGATATAAAAATAACAATCAGATTTGAATCTGCATCTATTATAGTGACAGACACCACACACAAAAGAAACATGTTGGAATGTTACATCAGGAAGCAATCTTACTCTGAAAAATCCTACACTGCAGAATAATAATCTCAACGCTCCTCTGATATTTCTTAGCCAAGCTCCCTCCTGCTATGAACACAAGTAGAGAGAATATGTAAAATAATTATGAACAAAATCCATGATACGCAACAGGAGAAAACCGTCTTACTAGGGTAAGAAAAGTGTTTCTTACAATTTTTCAATTCCAGTTCTTCCTAAAATACAGTGAAGAAAATGACTGATTGTGTGTGTTTCCAGTGGGAAGAAATCTGTAAGAAATTAAAAGAGTTCACACATAAGAGGTTTTGCCCTAGTCTAACTGAAACTATCCTCACCTCACAGGTGTGTGTGTAGGAGCCATTAGCATGCCATTATCCTGCCAAATCCTTTTGAACATCTTTTTATCAACCCCAAAAGGAATAGATGGACTGTCTCAGCATCGTCATCTTTCTCTTTTTCTGCAGAATACAAAAGTCATCAAGTAGACCAGCACAAGTTGACCAACTGACTCATCATCGACAGATTTGTCACTGCTTGAGATGATATTTTGGGTAGTTGGAACCTGAAGGCTTGATTCCCAGATCAAAGTAGTAAGTAAGAAAAAAACACTCCAAAATTTATGTGTTAATGACTCCCTTCACACGGTGCTCTGACAGAAAGCTAGAACCATGTTATATTTGCAATGAGTATCTATCCAAAGGCACATATGAGCTCTGAGCAACATGATCTAGTGAAAGGTATCCCTGTCCGTAGCAGAAGGGTTGGAATGAGATGACTTTTAAGGTCCCTTCCAAACCAAGCCATTCAGTGATTCTACACCATTCTTGGAATTACTTGCATGTTGCTTATCCTTGTTTCCATTTGAATGTAGAGATAATAATAAATAAATAAATAAATGTACTGGAAAAGCATCTTTCAATTAAAATTTCAAAATACCTTAACATGAGTTAGTGATCTGATTTTTGTGTTACAGATAAAGAAACCAAGGAATAAAGGGGCAGGTGTTTTTAAAAAATAAATGCATACAACTAAAAGTACCAATGTATGAAGGGGTTTTTTTAATCATTTAGGTGTCTAATTTCAGTGAACATACAATTGAGATTCTGAAGCAAAAAACTGAGTAAATTAATACATCCCACCACACATTTTGATTTAGTGGCAAAAATAAGAAAAGCACACATCAAATTGCTTCTCTAATCTTTCAATGAGCGGAATGAGATGACTTTTAAGAGTATAAAGTACATGTTGACTTGTGTTTTATCCGTAAACTTGGGGGAGTTTTAACACTTTAATCAGCTGAGCTGAGTCAGGTCATCCAGGTTTTAAATATCAAGCAAGCATCTTTCAAAGAAAGTAGATACCAGTGTTTACCAGACAACTTGCATGAAGGAGCAGAAGAGCTCTTCATTCTAAATAAAGTGAGACCAATTTAGAAAAGTTTGAGGAATAGCTGGTCTCACCTAATCAATTTTATAAGGAGATTTTGAAAGATCATTGAAAACCAGGAAAGAAGCCAACGGGGAAAAGTAGGAGAGAGAATAACAGTTGTGAATTCTGGGTAAGTGTCAGAAAAGAGGATGAGGGCTCAGATTGGAACCACTACTTTTAAAATGACATTTGACAATTAATTTATGGTTTGGCTGTTTAAATTTACATTTGGCTTAAACTTGAAACACAAGCTGTTAACCTGATTGCAATTTTTTTTATGTTAAATATCTCTGATCCTAGGTTAATTTTAAAACCTTGATTAACTATTTCTGTATGTTAAAAAAACCCCAACAAAACTAAACTGTGAAGAAAAAGAAAGATGCCACATTAAAATGAAAAGCAGATTGTAGATATTTCTGTAAACACATGTTCTTTATTTGCTGCTGTCACTGACCACATTTGGATTTCAGAAAAGTAATTTGCCTTTTGAAAAATATCTACTGCATCTGGGTGTTGATCACCATATCAAAACCTCTCTACCTGATGACTGATGACATTGATTCTCTGTAGCCACTGACATACTGCCCAACTGTGTTTTCTGTGAGATTCCCACACCCTTGTATTGCTGCAAAAACAGTAGTAGTAGTTGTTGTAATGTCAAGCCCAAAGATATTTAAAATCCACTTTTTAAAATCCAAATTGTTTAGTTCATGTGTTTAGTCACAAAGTACTTATATGAAATGAAATAAAGCAAAGAATATTAAAAAATACATGAAATTAAAGCTAAAGATAAAAGTTGTATGCAGTATGAAGCAGTCTTACTATTATACTGTACCTTATGTGCGGCAATTAGAGGGAACTTATTTTGTTCTGTAGGTGATCCTTATGATTCCAGTTGGGCTGTGGTACTGTAATAGGCACAAGGGATATGTCCTAAAATTATGGTTGCTCCAAAGAGCCTATTTTCTCAGTCTTGCTGGTACATCTGTTGATGGTATATTGTTAGGCTAATTTTGCTCCTCATTTTATTGGAGAGTAAAGCTAACCTTAGGGAGAATATATTTAGGTCAAAATTCTGAGTCCAAGAAGCTCAGGAATTACTTGTTGACATGATAAATATGATCAGACAAGAAATCCCAATGATACATACAATAAAAAACTAGACTGAAGGGTCTGGTGTTTAATCTTAGTGGACATGAACAGATATTTAGGAAGATGAAGAAAGGAGCAAGTATACACGATACTACTCCTTAGCAATTTTCTAACCTTCAACTTTTCCTTATCTGGGGATTCCTTGATTTCATATTATTTTCTTAATTAAGGAATTCCCAAATTATTTCTTTCCATGAACAAAATCAATCTTTCAATCAGGCTATACAAACTTTACAGGCTATACAAGCTTTAGCACAGTACTCAAGTCTTTACCGCAGTCCAAAGAGAAAGAAAAGAAAAAGGGAAATGTAACGTGTTTCAACTACATATTTTTCCTTTTCATCACAGGTGTTTCTTTACCCTTTCAGTCTTATCTCTGGGTCATGAAATAAGTAGGTTGCAGAAGAGTGTTTTTTGGTCCAGCCTCCATACTAGATCAGTCCCAATGTATGGTGATAGAAAGGCAACCCTTAAGTTAGCTCCCAAATGGCACAGACAGCCGCTAGCAGTGACTAAACAATTCTTAAGCACTTTTTCCTCTCATCCTCTGTATTGCAGTGGTTAGCCAGGCAATATTTCAGCTTAATAATAAAAAGTAATGAAGTTGATATAAAGTGAAGGTACTAGGTAGATTTTGCTTCAGCTAGGTTATACCAAATGAGATTCACACAGTAGGTATGTAGTCTTGAATTTGCTTGTATCTTTTCAGAACCTATTTTGTTTTAGTAAAACATACACCCTAAACAAATTATGATAGCTGTGAACTGAAACCACTGTCTGCCTACATGTTTAATTAATTATTCTTTATATGATTAATTTTATGCAGTTATACATGCCCAGACTTTGTACAAGTAACTTGCATGCCTTCTTTGGAAAACTTGATCAACAGTGCAATTGCAGTTTCTCAGTATATTCTTTGACAATAAAAGATTTCATTTTATGTGAGTGCTCCGGATCAGAGTGTCATTCTGGTGTATGTCAATATACTGTCATATACAATATAGGATTATATATACCATATGCATCATCAGCAGTTCTGAAAAGAAGTTGTAAGCCATAATAGCACAAATCGAGGTCAGGCATTGCTTTTTTCATATGGTGCTGGGGAAATATTCTTAAAAGTACTTTCAGGAGAGAAATAACTATTTCTGTAGTGATTTAAAAACAAACATGCACCCCCCTGCACAAAAAAAATCAAACCAAGCAGAACTGGAGATAAAAGCTCCCTAATAGATTTATACAATTAAACACAAAATATGAATCTTCTCATGGCAAAGAAACATATGCAGAATTATGCACAGACAAAGGTTAACAGAGCTCATTAATCAGGTAGTTGAACATATTTTATTTAAGGCAAACACAAACCTTAATGACTAATGGGAAGAAACAATGAAGCTCCCTAGCCAAAATTATTGTGCAGACAGATTTATCCTTACTCTCCTCATATTCCTAAATTAATTATTATGAAATAACAATAAGTCTTCTGTTGATTTCTGTATGTTAATGTTTTAGTCAAGGTCTTAACTTAAAAAATGTGTAAGTCTGTATGTTAATGGACTCAGTCCTTCATTCAGACTCCCAACAAAAGCTACATTTACTTCACAGGAAATTATAAAAATGATAAAGTCATTTTATTCAGGGAAAAAGAAAAAACTTAAACCCCTCCTGTGGAGGATAAGAACACTGAAGAATTTTATGAATAATTTAAAGATCAATTAACACTCCGCTGTTAGGAGCTTTTACTAATTCTTTACAGACAGAGTGTTTTTTCTTCTGTGCGGACAACAATAATTTCTATATTATTTATGAAAGACAATAAATGATTCTAGATTTTAAGACAGAGTGATATCATTAATCAGTTGCAGCTGTAAAACAAACTTGGTTGTTCAGCCCATTTTATACAGATCAATTTACCCAGAATAATAATGATACCAAGATTTATGAAAGAAAATATACAAGTGATTGTATCTATGCATATACATGAAATCGATGAATTATATCTTACTAATACATTTCTTACTGATTATATCTTACTGATACCTTTCTGCCTACAGACAGATTGAAGAGATCAAGGCAACAGTCTTCCCCCAAGTAATCAACAAGCAAGTTTACCTCCAAAAGCACATGTATATATAATGTGACAGACTGGAATTGCTCTTTAAAATGCTGAAATGCTCTTTTGACAGATGCATGAACACAATTTCTGTTTACCTGTTCAGGTTATATAAGCTTTAAATAAGGGAGAGAGGAATTTTTCTTGCTCTGGCATGAAATGACTTCCTTTACTGCAAGACTTTGGAACAATTATATGTACTCAGAATAATTCAATGATGCTGCCAAGTAGTTAATTCCCATTTTCTTGAAAGCAGCATATTCTGCTGACTGAGGAGTCTACATATGTGTGTAGTTTAATATCAAGATATTCAATTAGCTACAGAGGAGTGATCCTTGGAAGTCCTACCACTAGCTCAGTCAAGAAACGTCCAAATTCAAAGCCATTGCAAGCCAGACTGCATTTGTTAAATTGGAAGACATTATTAGTACATAGATGACATATCTATGTTCTTAAGAGCAGACTCTGAATTTAATGCCCAGAGATCATGTGGTCTGCCTGCAGACTACCTGTAAACACTCTAGACATACGAAGTTTTCTGGGTTGTTGAGTGCATGTACCTGAGTGGTCTTGAGGACAGCCTTAAGTCTTCCCTCAGCAGACCATATAGACTCATACAGGGAGCCTGAACAATTATGTTTTGAACATTTGTCTAAATGTTGAGGTTTATAACTCATAATTTATTTTGTGGGTGGAATACACATTTCTTTTTCCAGTTATAAAACTAGCATATTATAAGATGCATAATGGTGGGAGGCTGATAACAGGATTAAAAGCTGCATACACTAAACTATTTGAAAACTGAAGGAGACATTATTCAGTTGTACATTTAAGACTTAAGAATTAAAAGTTTTACAGCCCCAAAATACTTACACTGTAGCAGAACTAGAAACACAGTTTCAGGGATTGGCAAAATAGTGTCTTTATGTATTTAATAGTTTCATAACAGAATTGCCTAGCAGAAATACATAAAAAACAGCATGGTGATGTTACAGTACTGTAGAATGGTAGTTGCAAGTAGATCCTCTATTAACGTGCCAAAAATTGTAGCTAAATATTCTTATGTCATATTTTCATTTTGGACTAGGTGTTGGTGAATAACAGTATGTGAGTAGGTGAGATGGCTCCTTTTGTTCTCAGTATATGATACCCAGGTGCATTGGTGACTTAACTCTGTTCTGAATTATGCTCTGACAGATGGGCACCTAAATGCATGACTCTGCAGTGTCCACCTTTACATACCTTAGTTCTTTTTGCTGCCCTCTTAACTCCTTTTCCAGTCTCAGTGGTTCCTAAGTAGCACGGTTTTAGTAACACTACATGTAGATTAAATCCTTTTTTAGGTATAAAACACCATTTTATTTTCTAATGCAAAGATGAAAAATTGCTGTCATTTGTGTAATCTTTGAGAGATTTTCCATGTAATTTATCCATATTGACAGTATTTATTGTCATTTTGGAAAAGAGGCTTTACCCCATAATCAAATAAAAAGTATTTTATTTGAAATTCATTCTCTTTGTTACTTCTCTTCCTCATTAACATTCTCTTACTGCAGGAGGTCAGTAGTTTATAATTTCTCTTCCTTGAAAGTCATAAACACAAAAAATGTGAAAACATTTTTGTTGCTCAAGAGCAGCATGAAAGAGAAATTGAGTAATTTCTTACATGAATAAAAAATATAGATAAAAATACAGAAATACCCCTCAGATCTCAAAACCACCTGTTAATTTAGCTAGTAGGTAGGTAGTCTGTGACCACTTATCAATATAGAATATACAGTATTTACATTATTGGAATTAAAGTCTAATTAAAATATTAAAAATTGTAGTTGTTCCAGGCAATTTTAAGCAATGTGTTCAAGAGGAAATTTCAGATACTGGCAAAGGTGTTTGGAATTTCTGATAGTGTCATGTTCCTGTGGCTCTTTCTTCTTTTGAAATATGTAACAAGAAATATGAATTGCAATTGAATCTTCAGTTATAAAAATAGTTTGTCCCCTTACTTCACCAAAAAGTGAACTTTACATTGTACTACAAGAAAAGGTCAACATTTTATTCCTTGAGAAGATGAATAATTTATCATGCATAAAAGGAAAATTAACTAAATGTAGGTCTTATTTTTGTTCTTGTTTCCCAGTTAGAAATTCTCATATTTTACCAAGAATAATAATTTAACATTTTTACTGTTCACATATGATGTATATTTATTCTTTTTTTTTTCTCAGCTATATGTTTAGGAGTCTTGTCTAATTTTGTAATGATATTTTTAAAAGTGTGTGTATCTGAGTTATGTGTTGTCAGATAAGTGTGTGTGCTTCAGAAGAAAAGAACCCAACCTGTATTTCTTATTTCTATAACAAGACTAAATCTCTTGTATGCAGGGCTGAAATATCCAGAGGGTGTTCAGAGATTGATATTTTGTCCTATACCTCTATTCAGACCATAGTACCAAGAACTTAAATTTTTATTATCTGTAATATATTTACATTCTTAAGGAAGATGTTAAAGTGAATACAAGCTACTTCTCTGCAGTGAATAATCCAATAATGCAATTATGTCTCATATTGTATGTACTAGCAGGGCCAACAAGCCAATATAAGCTAACATGTTTTTATGCACACAGGACTCTATTTGCCTCTGAACAGCTGAAGCTGTAATTTGTTTCTCATATCCCTAGGAAAAACATACTGTTTCAAAGTTAAATGGATAGTGAAAAAAGAAAAAAAAACTAATGTTCAACATGGTAGGCTAGGAAAAAAAGAAGTACTGAAATACTTATTTTATTATGGATATTGCAAATTGTAGTTCTGTAGGGAAAGAGGCATTAACTGGCTCAAGGTCTATACAAATATATACAAATCAGGAAAAAATCATGACAGAAGATATTTGTTCTTTAATTTATTTAGCAATCCCATGTTATTTACAAATATGTTTCATTGCTCCTCTTTACAGAGGAGTTACACTTATACATGTGGTGAGGAAATGTCATTCTCTTTATACCTAGAAATTAGTTGTGAATGATAACAAAGGAAATTCTGGGTTTCAGTTATGTATTCAAATCCACTTTGAATAAAAATAGACCCATGTAACAAACCCAAAACAATTATTAAACAGCATCTGCAGGGAATTGGTCATGAAATGCATAAAAGGGAAACCACAATCTTTAAGGTCTTATTAAATTAAGAGTATTGAGTATTTGAGAAGTATTTGAAAAGAGCCCCTTTGTTTTCTGTGTTTTTAGTGGTTAAAAAGAAAAACAAGGCAAATATATCTGTAGGAAAATGTCACTGCTCTTCATGACATAAAATATTTTAAAATTAATGTATATGTCTCTAAGTATGATTACTGTTATGGCTTAAGTCTTATTTCACATTCAATACCTAATGTTTTAACTTCATCTGAATTTATTAAAGCCTGAATCTATTTTAGTGAATTATCAGCCTTAAAACATTTTGTTATGAAGCATGACTGGAATAGTTCAGAAGCTACCAATAGTAATGTAAAAGAATTTTTGTGTAAAACTGAATTATCTTACTCTGAGCAAAGATCTGACTTGTATTATGACGATGGACAATAGAAGCAAGAGCAATATCTGTGTAAAGTAAATGTTAACACTGATGTTACAGTATGAATGTCGGGGTGGCCAACAGGAACAACAACAAATGGTGTCATGAGAGAATAAGAAGCTTTATTTTCAAGTAGGCATTAACATTAATACAAAATGTCCCGTAACTCTGTCATTTGCTGATTGGATATTTATTACGTAAAGCACACTAACACCTTTTTCATTAGTGAGTTCTGTCTGAGAAAGTTTTGCTTCTTAATGAGGGTCCGACAGATGGTAATGTGGTAACTAATGTAATCTGCATCCTAAACTTAACAGAAACACAATTAACACATATCTAAATATCTACATGTCTCTCTGCTCTCTGGGGCATGGTCTCACTCCCCTGCTAATGCAATCTCTGTTGTCATGGAAATGATCTCAGGGCTCCCTACATGCCCCTCTATTCTATGGACATGGTCTCAGGCCTTCAAACTCAATATCCTTTGCTAAGGCCTTCGCAGGCCAGCTGCTTAAGCCCACACACTGAAGATGACGTGAACAATTGCACATCTTATTTATAATTCAGGTAGTGTCTTTTATTTTTGGGAAAGTAACATTATTCTATACATCAAAGTGTATATGAGCAGTCCTATATCTTTTACAAATCATCTTTGGACTAATTTATTTGTTAGTTTTATTGTAGACAATTACATTATATTTCATATATTTTTGCTTTCTGAAGCAGTTTATTACATCCCTGGTCAGCATTTCTGAGCAGTAAGAATGCTGTATAAATAAATCCAGTGCGATGACATCTAATGGATGTTGTAGTTTTACTATAGATAACCTTTGGTTCAGAAACCATACTATCTGTCTCAGAATCACTAATTCTATTTCATTCTTTTTTATTAAATTTATTTAAATCAGTAATATTATACGGGGGAAAGTAAAAAAAAAAAAATGTTTTGCTAATAATTTGCTAGTTTCCTGTAAGTTCTTTTTGATTTTGTCCCAGTTTTTGGCTACGATGGGAGAAGTTTGGGAATTTTTTTGGTAAAATAACACTTCAGAATTTTTTTGGCAATTTTTCAAAATACACTGAATCACTTAGATTTAAAACTGTGACTTGTACAATTGTGGGTACCAGTGTAACAACACTGCAAAATGACAGAGACAATTATTACCAAAAAAAAAAAAGAAAAAAAAGAAAAAAAAAACAACAACACCCAAAGCCCACAAAAAAACAACTAACCAAGAGGATATAAGATTATTTAACATTTCTGGTTATTGTTTAATACACTGTTTCATATTTTAACTGATAATAGCAAAAAGGTTGTGAGATGTGATCTAAACAGTTTTCCCTGCTATACCCTACACATGGCTGCAACTTCGTGTCCCTTCACAGTCTTGAATAGCTCCATACCCTCCAGTGCTGATCCTGCATAAGCTGAAAGCAGCATCAGTTTTCCCACAGATTGTGACAGAAACACCATTAAGTCCTTAGACTGTGATGGGCAGGTGTGCCTTGAATGAAATTAGTTCTGGAAAACTTAACAGCCACCTCATGGTTGATTATGGAACAACATCATCCATTTCTTTGCTGAAAGATACTGACAAAAATCCTTGAGGTGGGTTTAAATCAGGCGTATCAGACTTCCATTAAGTATATATGCCATTTCCTGGAAATAAAATAAGATCACTGAACTGGTAAACATGAAATATTGAGGGACGTCCTCTGACAGGGTATCTCAAGGACAGTCAGTCAGACAGCTCAGCAATCTGTTCCATCTGAAACACCTTCTCACTGGACAGAGTAATGGAATTATCAAAACTTTCTCCCTGGCTAAGGATCACATTATGCTGCGAAGAAAAACCTCCGGAACAGAACCATGTTCAATAAATTACAGAAACATAGTTTTGATCAGGACAAAAGAAAAAAGTAGCCTCCAAGTCAGATAGTGTCAAAGATGTGATTATGAAACAGACAGACCTTCAGTCTGGTCTAAAATGGTGGCATCTGCTTTCTCATGAAAGTAAAAAATGGAGTTTTGTAGAAAAAAAATACAGAAGAATGTTGACAATCAGAGAAGTGCCCTTGGTAACGTCTATGCCCTTTTGCTCATTACCTTCCACAGAGCACAGAGCTGCTGACTTTTGCAACAAGGGATTCCTCATCAATTTTATAGTCTTGTCATAAAGATGACGCACCATTTTTTTTTCCAGAGAACAGGAAACTCTGTCTTCTCAGTGGTACAATACTAGGAGATCTGAGCATTGGTAGGTATAAACGCACTTAACGCTCTCTCCTCATCCAGGAATGCAATATTTCACACCAGACAGTATTACTGACACTGTTAGCTGTAAATAATGGTACTCTTTGTGATAGCCTATTTTGCCTGGAATTTCCTGAGTTGTATTCATACATTTATGAAGTGTTGGTTGTTTTTTCTGAGGGATAAAAAGTAAGGAATAAACAAGATTTCTGTGCTTCCTTCAGCCTCAATATAAAAAGTGGGAGACTGCTTTCCAAGGACACTGAGAAAGTGAGTAATTTAAATGCCAAGTAGCAAAAGTTGTCAAGAACATTTCAAACAAGCTGACTGACTTTAAATTGTAATGTTTCATTTAATTTGTTTAATTACATAACTGTTTTAGGAACATCTCTTAGTTCGAACCTCTCTTGCGTTTTATCACTCTCTCTCCGAATCTTCTCCATAGGAACTTTAGTCAAGGTGAGATATTGGTACTGGCTAAAATGATAAGAAGTCAGAAAAAAAATCAGTCTTTAAAAGTTACACTCATTGTATATGGTCTGAAATAGAATGACGTTCTCTTCTTACTAAGCTTTGCTAATTTTAACAAAGATTTTTCTTCCCAGAAAGTGAGTTTACTGACTCAGAATGCCTGATTTTCTGAGCAGAGACCTTAGGTTAATGGAAAATCTCATGAACAACAGCATATTTCTTTAAAGTCAATAAATTGTCCATTAAATGTTCTATTTTTGATGGAGAAGTAATTGTTTGATGTTTCTTTGTGCAGTTTAGGAAGGCATACACTTCTGCTGCATTTTCACCTTGACAAAGGAGGAAAATGTCCTCTACTAATATGTCAGGGTTGCAGCCTGTTGTTAGTTGCAGCAGGTTACAGCAGGTTGTTAGTTTGCTTTATGTTCAGGCAACCTCTTGGACTCACTTTATTGTAAAATTGTCCTTAGTCCATATGATGACTAAACATTCCTTCCTTAAAGAGGTAAAAATGTAATTAAAGTTTGATCCACTATTGGAGATGGAGTACTAAAATAAACAGCTATTACATTTAAGACTAGTGTTGCCAAGTCTAGTGTAAATCTCATGATTTAAAAATATGAAATCTTTCTTGTAATGTTATTCTATACTAAGAGATAAACAATGATTTCTTCTTATTTATCTTCAGTGTTTTCATCTTTGTTGATCTATAGATACATATTTTTAACGTTTGACTATGACTGGGAAGGGTGTTTTTCCCTTAAAACAACATGACTGCAGAAGTTGTGACTTTAGAAATGTTATCCCATTATCTCAAATTGTATGAGCTGATAGCACTGTTTTAGCAATAGGTGTTTACTAGTCCAGACCTAGCAAAATCCTGTCATGATAAAAGTTATTATGTTACAATACTAGTAAAATATTTTGATATTACAGTGTTTCTTTTAACATTTTTCAGTGAATTTCCAGAACACATTTATAATTCTATCCAAGATAATCATCATTTGTATGGCAGGAATCCTTGATGAGTTACCATGTACATGATGAAAAAAAAAATTCAAGAAAAAGCTAGAAAACTTCAGATAAAAAAAAAAAGTCATCTGGAAATACTACAAATCTGGAATTAATGGAGAAAACTAACAAGGTGTTTTGATATTTTTCTAATTTTAGAGAAAAATACTTGAGAATACAAAACATTTATCTGTTTCAAAATCTGTGAATGCATTAGAGTAACACAGACACTATCAAATTTGATTATTAAGATTCTTAACTAAATACAAATCTTTACACGGGAGATTTGTGTTCAATACCTTTCAGCAGCTAATGGAGATCTAGGAACCAGTTCAATAGCTGGTGAGTGTTTTGAGATGCCTGTGAGAGTCCTACCTGGCCTGCAGCTTTTGCTGTAAGGCACAGCTCCTGTGTCATCACTCAGCTGCCTTGTCAGTATGGTTTAGACAATATAAGACATTTAAAATTACACCAGATTCTTATACTTTAGCAATTGCTCACTATTTACCTGTAGTACCACTACTGAGCAGACGAGGGGAAAAAAACTTTGGTGCCAAATTGTTGATGAATTTTTGTCTTTGTTTTCTTCTGCTTCTTCTTTTTCAGTAGCTTGCCTTCTATTTCACTGGCTCCTTGTGCTGCTCAAAAATCTAATGTCATAAAATGATATAGAACATACAGCTCGTAAACTCAGCTAAACGTGAAATGTTAGTGGTTTCCAAGTCTATTTTAATATTCTAGCACCATATAGTCAATGAATAAATAGATGTTATTCAAGTACAAAAGTGAGTCTTAATTTGTAGAAATGTCATATATGTGACCCTGGAGAAGAGAATTTCTGAATAACTTTTTGTCTGTATTAATCAACACTTATTGAGCAGGAAATTAACTCCAAAATCATGGAAAAACAAACAATAAATCCTCCTTTTATGCCAATGATTAATGAATATAGTAAATTTGCATTCTGGGGTACTCCACTTTGTGTGAAAAATGTAAGAAATGCACGTCTCAGCATTTGTTTTACATTCTTTGCTACTGTTCAACTCTCATTAAATGTTGACAAGTTTTCCATCTGACTGTATATGGAAATGTGCACACCTTACATGCTGGTTAAGAGAGAATGACAAAGCAGGAGAGAAAAGACTATACCAAAGACAGTTGTCATCAAATTACGTCCCTGTAGAACATTGCTGTGAATTTCAAAGCTGTCATATTGCTTATCACTGTATGAAAGCATGGCTTGCTTGTCATCTTGGAAAAGCTGAATAAGGAGACCAAGGACAAGAGGATATGAATAGATGAGGAAAACACCTTTTACCCAGTTTCCCATGGTTTTCTTTTGTCATAATCATAGTTTTTGCAGATGCTATAAAACAAAACAAAACAAAACAATCTTGCCGATAAGTCATTTCCTAGACTAAATGACAATTCTTTCTTTCTCCTCTGGATAACACTCTGGCAATCCCCATCCCATATCACATACAAGGGCATTTCTGGGTTTGTTGGTTTTGTTTTGTTTTTAATTAATTAATCTTCTTTGCTTATATGTAATTTGTGAAATTTAGAATCATCAATGCTTAGTTTCAGTGCTCTTTTTCCTCTTGCAGACAAGCAAAACAGGAAGTATGTTTCTAACCTCAGCATTTTAGCTGATGTTTCTGTGTCCTGCTAATGCATTCTGCTTCCTCCCTATCCTACCAAATGAACATCTCTTCAGGGTCACAAATAGGTGGCTCTGTAGGAAGGTCAGTAATGGCCAAAGCCTACAATTTCTATTAAATGATGTCCCAGAAAAGTATGTTCACATGGGTATTATTCATGGTGGTGCGTATGCAGCACTGGGTCTGTTTCATTTTAAAAGAGATTATATCTTGTTTTAGAGAATAAAATTTGGATTTTGAATAATGAATAAAGGATTTTTTTTGTATTATACAATCATCCTAAACCTTGATTCTCAAAGACTGTTTATACTTCCATTTTGTCAAAGATCAAGCCAATAAACAGATTAAATTAGAACTCCTTCCAATGAGCTCTTGATTGATTTGTGATTAGCATGTGTCACATTTCAGTAATGTCAGTCCAAACCTTTTATTCTAATTAGAAGATAATAAGATATGACCTTTTTTAATTTAGTATGTATTATGTTTCTTGCATTGAGGCACATTTGACACCGAGCATGACAATGAAAAAACAGCTGGAAATAAAATAATATTAAAGTAAAATAAACAATATACATAAAACAGTCTTACATAATCAGAATAATGCTACAAATTTAATAATATAAATTTAGTATTTTAGTGAATGTATCATACTCCAATATAATATGATGACATATAATATGATGGTATAATATAATAATTACATGCCAGTAAAGGTAATGCCTAATATGAAATGATGTGATGTCTAATACAGAAGTAAAACAAGTTTTTAAATGTTGGAATTTCCTGTTCACCAGAAAATTTGACTGCCGTCTGCTTCTAAAGACAGAAAAATGGTGAGGGTGTGAAGAAAAACAGAAAAATAGGAGGGACAAGTTTGAAGAAAAGTACAAGATGGTGTGGCTCATTTAGTAAGATGCAGCCCTACCAGAAATTTATAACCTTTGGTAGTGAAACACAGAAAAGGCCTAAAAGAGTTAACCGAATTGTCTCTGAGTCCCATCCTCCCAAACCTGCTCTTGCTAAAAGAAAAACCTGTTCTGTTCTGTTCATTGTACCTAGACATAGAAGAATGATAGAAGGATAGAAACCATATAATAGGTCTAGGGTAATACATTTTAGCCAAATGGGCTAAGGTAGACACTTGAAAGGGTAAAATAGGCCTGAAGCCAAGGTTTTCTTCAGGCTTCAGCGAATAGAACACAAAACAATGGAAAGTTCATAAGTTCGCCAAAGGTCACCGATGAAGAGGAGTAAAAATGAGACCCTCCGATGAAGTAAGACCGGATGTACCACCAATTATTCCCCAAAATGAAGACCACGCCTCAAAACCCTCCCCTGACTCCACCTGCTATGAATATTGTAATCTAATATGAATATGTATGTGAATATGTTGTAATCATAATCAAAATTGTATAAATTATCTACCTTTGCCTGACCACGGCAGAGCTCCTTTTTCTGGCCTGAGCCAGGGAGTTCTCCGACGTCGCTTAATAAATACCTGCTGCTTAAAGGCACAAAACTCTGTCTCTAAGCAGTTTTATCTGCCTTTTTGGGGCATCAGTAGCATCTTTTTGTGTTCACTTCTCCCCCTGCACTGAGCACATGCTGGACATAATGGTGCCAGCCTGGTGCTGTAGGAGGCAGGAGCAAGGGGCATGCACTGGCTCAGGAGCTCCTGTGCCTGCAGAGTGCAAATGCCCCAGTGGCTAAAAATTATTAGAACCCACCCTGAGACAAATACTTCTGTGCTTATCATCATAACCTACTGAAAACTCAGATTAGGGTCCATGTTTGCTGCAGACTCAATGTGGTCGAACAAACCAAAAATAAAAGAGGGATATTTCCTAATTTCTGTCAAACAGCTATCTTTCCTGGTACAATATAAAAAGCAGAGGAAAAAAATGCTTATTGCAAAACCCAGGAGTAGCAAGATAAATTTGGATAATCAGTTTGTCAATTTATAGCTCTGGTCATGTGCATATTAATGACGAACTAGCTTAAGGGAAATTCTAGTCAAAAGTAAAGGGGAGATGCTACTTAACCCAATACTCTGATCAATGAAAAGAGAGATCCATGGACAGCCATGTTTTTCACATGAATATTTTCCCTATTCTCAATGGTCTTTCTCTGGAAATAAAATGTCAAAGGACTATATTGGTGTAATCTCAATTTAAAAATGAGGAATTCACATTTTCTGCCTAAATTGTCAGTTAGGTTCAATAGATAATTTATTTCAATTCACTTGTATTAAATAGAGATTCTCTGCCAATTGTGCAATATGTAACTGAAGGGCTTCTATGTTGCTTATAGGAAAGCAAAATTTAAATTGAGCTTTTTTTTTTTTTTTAATTTTTTTTTTATACAGTGAGTATTCCTTCCAGCATCTTCAATTTTAGGTTGTCCAATATTGCCATATAACTTAAGAGCAGGTAGTGGAGCATTTCATTGTAACAGATCAGGAACCTTTTGAATAATATCGTATTTTCCAACAGACAATGGCTAGCTATCATTTTGGAATTCTGAAGAATTTAGAGAAAACTTGGGAATTATAAATATATTTTATATCACGCTGAATTTTAGAGATATTCTAGGTCCATCAGGATGAATGTGTCTCAAATTAATAGGAAAGTTATCCCTTACAGCTAGTGTATATGTATTCATGTCTCTTTGGATTACAGATAAATGAATTCTCAAAAATTCAACTCTAAAAAAATTACATTTATTCAAAAAAGTAATTCACTACTTGGCAAACAGATAATCTAAAAGAAAAGATAGAAGGTCATGACTTGAGGATGTTAAAGTTTTTTTTTGCCTTAATAACAACATCTGTTTTCACCTCATGACAACAAGACCTGTAAACACAAGTCCACATTTCGTGTAAATAGCTGATGTTCATTTGAATGAAATGGGCTTATATAAGGGTTGAATTTCACCCAATAGTATCTATTTAGATAAGATTTTTGAACTTAACTGGAAACCATCTATTTAGGATCTTAATTATGGCGTCTCCCTTCAAACTATGAAGTAAGAGCATTCTTATATATATTGGTTTTTAAACGTCAGCCCTTAGAATTTAAAAATAAGTACTAAGATTAAAATAACTGCTTTTATTTATAAAATTATAAATTGGGAATAGAATTCTGGTGGAAATGTTTTAACAATATATTTGTATTAGTAATAAAAACCATTAAGAATCTAATTTGTAAAGCAGTGCTTTTTCATATATTATGAAAAAAGGCTATCATATAGGCTTCACAGATTTTTGTTATAACATCAGGAACAAAATAATAATAATAACAACAAAAATTATATAACAGCAACAATACTGTATGAAATAATAAAAAGAGTACTTTGTAATTTTAGAAGGTATACATCTGTCATGCAGTGGAGCTCGACTTGCATAGTGACCATTAAATATTTCTTATTTACTAGAATTCATTGTAACTAGTTTGGCTCAAAGAGGCCAGAGCTCTCTGGCTCAGAGAATAAAAACTTATATATATGGTTGACATTATTTAGTAACCTATTTTCTGCACACGGTTTCATTTACTGGAAGATATGGGCAGTATTACAAATCATGATGCCTATAAAGTATAATTCAGAGAAAGATAATTTCCTGCTTTTGTGTTTCATCCAATTGATCCTCTATTTTTTTTCCAAGAAAGTGAAGATTTACAACACAGTTAGGCCTCGCCATCATTATTACCTGTCTCTGCACAACATTTGATTAAGAAAGTCTTTGTATGCTCATGACTAAAATGAATTCCTGTTTAATTAATCCTTTTTTATTTTTTATTTTTTTACAGAATCAAGTTACGTGATAGTTTTCTTTGATTTTCTTAGGAATCCATAATAATCAAAATTTTATATTAAAAAAATTGAATTTTGTATCTGGTAGTCTTCGGTCAAAAACGTTTTGTAAAAAATAAAGTGATGACTGTTCCTTTTACTTATTTTAAGAATTTCTTAAAAAAAAACCAAACAAACAACAAAATTTTAAACCCGTGCATTGAGTTATAAATTCTTCAGAGTAGAGGAAGCACAAGTTATTCCAAGTAATGTATAACATTGTTTATTTTGGTTCATATTTCTTCAGATTATTTCAGTTGTTTATCTCATAAATTCAGAAAATACAATTGATTCTTGGGGTTCTGTTATTTCTGTGTAGTTTTTTTAAATAACATCTAATTCTTTATTCAAAGTGATAATTTTTTATTGCTTACATGCATAGATTTTCAAAATCTGTATTGGCTGAATTTTAATAAAACAGAATATTTCCTTTTCAGTATGAAAATTGGACATTTTGATCTATGTCAATGAAGTTTTCTTGACTGTTTTTCATAAATCACTTCCAAATAGCTTTCATTTTGATATAACTTCAGAAATTTGGAAGATGATTATAGAATTTTGCAAAAATAATTTCCTTCAAATTTCTATAGGTTTTGCTCCGAATAGTCGTATGTGAAATTATGTAGTGAAGTGCCATAGTTATTAATGTCCTTTTTATAAACAGCTTCTAGAAATGAGTCACTGTCATGTTGGATGCCTTGCTATTGTTTCGAGTTTTTGCAATGCACTGCTAGGTTTTTTCTTTTAACATAGCTCTGCAGTGTCAATACTAACCAAAAATTCTGTAAAAATGAAATACATTCAACATACAGATTTCCATTTCTTTCATACATATGTCTTAACATTTTTATACATAGTGCTGTACTAGATATAAATCCAGTTAAGAAATATTCAGTATGATTTTGAGAGTTATAAATCACAAAAATAATTTCCAAAGTAAAACATTATATTTAAGAACAATATTTATTAAGATTTAAGAAGTTTAACAAAAAATCAGATAGAAGAGCTGTTAAACTGATGTGTTTAGCATATTATGAGGGGAAATTACATACTTTAAAAAGAGTTTCTAAAAATAAAACTAGTGATTTCTCTTCATGTAAATTGTTCACCTTTATAAACATTTTTGTGAAGGAATCTTCCCAAACCTGCTGTGATGTTTCTCCCTCAAAAAAGGGACTATTAAACTCAGGGGAGAACTGTATTCTGAAGTGGCTTCTCTGATATGGTCCTTGGAGACTTCAAGTGCAGGAGAGGCAGAAGCAATTCTGCAGGGACATGGAGAATGACTAAAATCTCCACAAGTTTTATGTCTGCCCTGTGAAGAAAGTCAGGTTGTTCTAGATACCAAAAATCATTTCAAAAGCCCTAAGAGGAACACTATAAAGAGCTGCTCCTAAGGAGGAAGAACCAGAATATGTCAAAACAGATAAATAGTGATTGATCCTCTGACAAAAACAAGCTAAAATATATTTACTTTCCATTTCTTGTCAGTCAAGAAGTCATCTAGTTCTAAGATTTGTTTTCCTTTACATGATTTATTGCCATTAACTAATTTTAGTTATTAAAACATCTGCATATTAGGAAGTATGGCTTTCACAGAACAGAAAATGGACTCCATTACAATAAAAGTCTATGGTTTTAAATTTAAATATGGATTAGGTTACCACATTTAAGTTGGCCTGAACAAACACTGTAAGCCCTTTGATTCAGGTATCGTTTATTCTGATTTCCTCAGGAACATACACTGTGTGCTCACAGTGTGTTTCAGGGCACACACATCTGCATGCTGCTTTCTGCTTACTGTGATTGTTTTAGATTTTGAGGTATATATTGATGGATTAATGTTAGAGAAAAAGTTATTCAAATAATGAGTTTTGAATCCTTGGGATAGTTTAAAAATTGGTTAGTTTTATAACACCTGAATTATATAACTTTGTATCATTTTGGAAGTTCAGCTGGATATTTTTAATCTCTCTATTTACCCATAGAGAAAAGAAAGAAAATGAGAGAGAGAGAGAGAAATGAAGAGAGAGAAAATGAGAGAGAGAAAGAAAGAAAGTGAGAGAGAGAGAAAAATCAGGAAACCCAAATTTATTTATATAACATTGCTTATATCTCACATTTTACAGAATTAAAATGGAAGAGACATAATATCTTTCATCATTGCTTCAGGTGATAGCAAATCTGTGTTGTGATACCTAGCAATTGGTAATCAACAGTAATTATTTTCATTACAGCAAGATATGTGTAGATGGCATGTGCAGCTGAAATTCAGCAGCAAAGCTGATGGGGAAAGTGAGTAAAAATGCAATGAATTTTAGACTATGCCTGTGAAAATTACTTTGGAGGGGTAAATATGATAGAAAATCAAAAAGGAAATACCTTAGCAGAAGAAATAAAAACAAAATTAGATGCAGGCATGATAATGTTAGAGCATCCATCAGAATAGGGAAGGGGGAAAGAGAACAAGAAGGACATGACAGAAACTAATGATTATAGAAGAAACATTGAAAATTAATGTTTTATTCAGATATAAGAAAGGCAGTTAATTCAGATATAAGAAGGGTAAAGATTAATTAAATTCAGAAATTAATTAAAATATAAGAAATACAAAGACTAAAGAGGAAGAAAACATGGTTTACTTTAATTCCTTCATATAGGTGATCCTCAATAAGGGCTCCTTACACTCACCACCAAATGCAAATGCTTCAATGGATACTGCAGAGCCAGCATTCTTTGTCCTTGACAATCAGCACTCTCAAAACAGAAATCACCTACAAGTCTCATCTACATTTGTTGCAGCCTGTTTTCTTGTCTACCTTGCAGTATTCCCATGGACATGAAGACCACCACCTCTTTGATGATTCCCACTATCTTTGTGATCTGTGGGAGATCTGCTCTGTCTCAAAGCAATCATTGTCTCCACTACACAGGATTCTTAGTACCTCAGTTTCAAATTGCTTAATGATCAGTTATTGGCAACAAGAAGGTGGAGGCAGTTGGACAGGAAGTTCTGTGGAAAATGTGTCCTGATGATGTGCTTCACATTCACCTTCAGAAATGGTTTTCTTTCTCTCGGACTCTATTCCTGATTCCTTTTCTTATTCCTTATGCTATCTTCATGGCAAACATTACATTCAACAGGAATCCCAAAGGAAGATTGTTTCCCTTTTACATTGTAATATGTTTTCCTGTTTAGAAACATCACCAATTGTGCTGAGAACAGGATATTTGTCTTTCTTTATCAGTTTCCCACAGTACATGACCTATAGTCATATATCGTTCTCTCTGAAGTTGGGTGCCCATCTCACACATAAAGATGTGTTCTCAGGGTCTACTTAGCAAGTATCACAGAAATTTCTCCATCACGTTGCAGATTATAATGTTGAAGCAGGACATGAAAAATACTGTCCAGAACATCTCCAGTACTGACAAATGCATATTGATAAATATAGTAAACTTATTTAATTTATTAAAGGCCAGAATTAAATATATACAAGGGTTATCAATAATAAAGAATACCAAATTAATATATATTAGTAGGAAATTCAGAAATACAGTGATTAAATAGTCTCTACACATCAAAAACCAGCTGACCTTAGCCATTCTAACAAATAAAATTTATGTGTTTCAGTAATTCACAGAAGTCACCTACACTGCCTTAGACAACATATATCTTTTAGATCTTTAATGGAGGTAAGTGTGATAAATAAATGACCTTCTATCATTGTCATGATGAATATAGAGCAGTGAGATAGTCTAGACATGCTCTTAATCAACTGCTTGATGCTTTTGACACATTTCAATTTGTGCTTAGTGAGTTTGACAGTCAGATCTAGAAAAGTGTTTCCCGAAGTGATGCATGTTTTTGCTTTTTCATGCAACAGACTTTTGTATTTGGTGATTGTACGGCCGGGGAAGAGATTCCTCCATGGATTTTAAGAATCCTTTGGTGCTATGTGTAAGAAGTAGGAAGAATAAAATGGTTGAATGACTTACCAGCAGAAATAGCAGAGAAGAGTCCATTTTATTGGCTTTTGTTTGCAAGCAAAAACCCATGCATTTTTTTTCTGTGATCCCTGCTTTTCTAACGTCCAAGTCTTTTGCATATGAAATAAACACCCTAGTGATATCTAGTAAAGTCCATTAACAGCCTATACTATTAGTCTCTTTTTCAGAACAAACATATAAATGAACATAATTTGAAGATTTTGCACACTTTTTTAAAGTTGGTTTATGATTATGAATTATTTTTTTAAAAAAATCTGCCTCAGAATGATGTGGTTTGACTGTGAGTTTGTGGCTATTCTGGACCAGATAGAAGTCCTTTTGAAGGCAGTCAGCCTTTGGATGCATCCAAATACTCCAATATACAGTTTGGTAGCCAGAGACTCTTGATTGGGAAATTTTCATCCCAAATGTCTTGTCTGGATTCCTGTTACTACAAAACAGATAATGTAGACTTAGTCAGGTTTTAAGGTCAATAAAAAGAGCAAAAATGGTCTGTCCCTATTCGAAATTCTGTACCTAAGGGTCAGCTGTACCTATTCCTGACACACACTTTTTTAATGTCCCAAAACATAAAATTAAGATGATGCTGCCTTGCTGGGGCAGTTAATCTGATTCATAAAGTGATGATAAGAAATAAAATCCCATTACAGTGAGGTTAAGAACAGGTTAAAGTGAGAGCCTTCTTGGCACTGATAAGAGAAAGAAGATATATAAGAAATATATTTATTTGATTATCCTATTAAACAGGTAGAAATAAAGATGCACTCAGATAAAATCAGTGGAGTAACACTAGCATGAGAGCAGAAGAGAGAAATCAGATTTAGGTTCCTAGTCTTTTATGGTGCAAGCTGATGATGAGAGAGACTAACAAAAGAGCTCATTAAGAAGCAATGAAGAAGTCAATAGGGATGATAACGACTAAAATGCTGAAAAAAAATTCACAGGACTCTATTCACAACCATGTTTTCTTTGTTGATTTCAGCATAATTGCAGTGTAAAACTAGATTCATATAATACAACATCAACTAAATTGCCTCAAAACCAAAAGCAATTAACTGCTTCCCATCAAAGATAAAAAGGTATGTATAAGTGAAGGGATTCTGGAATTATTCTGTATTGTGGAAATAGGCATTCAAACATTTGAAAACCTTGGGTTTTTTTTTTTCATTATCTAAGCTGCCCAGTTTTTCTGTCAATTTATTTGTCATATGTTTCATTCTGCTCGCCTACCTTTATCTTATTATGGATTTATGAGAGACTAATGGAACTTGAAACTCCAAGTTTTGTGTCATGGAAACTAATTAGAGTAATTATTACTAGTAAGAAAGAATTCCTTCCACAAGTTTATATCCCAGCATCATCAGGGACAGTATATCTTCTCTATTTTACTCTAGGTATGTAAGTAAATTGTTCAAGGTCTTCTGTAACAATGAAGGAGACATCCTATTGAGTCTTCACAAGGCTTATTAAAATTCTTTTACCTAAATATTCTGGATCTCAATTTTATTCTGGCCTGTGCTTTTATTCAACTGACTATTACATATCCTATCACAGAATTAACTCAATATGTGTTTACATGTGTGATAGCAACATGATTAATAACAGAGGGCTCTCTTGTTGCTTATCAGTCTTTCCACAGGAAAAAAAACCCCACACCTTAAAACTCTAAATTAATGCCTCAAGTATCCAAAACGTAGATATTAACCATAATACTGCACATTTATCTGATTAAAATAATTCAGAAAAAAATATTAAAATAAGAGATTTGCATGACATGTAGACAGTCCTATACCTTACATTTTATTACAGAGTAAAAGTAACTTTGAGAGTCTTAGTGTTGGTGTTTGCATTTTAACACAATTTCTCTAAATCTGTTATTTAAGGTCAATACATCTCTCATGATCTATTTAAATAGAAGCAGTGAGGTCTAACTGCAAAAGTAATGGCTCAGAGGCTTTTTTTTCTGAATCCATGCTCCAAGATGAATTTAAATCACACAGCAGGATTCATTTTTAGAGGTAAAGGTTTTGAATCAGGCAGATCAGACCCAGGGTTTTCTGATTTATTTTTAGTTCAGAATTTACAGGGCTTAATTGTTAGGCATATCTGAAGAAAGTGAAGTGCCTGTCTGTGTACTCATGTTATTATGGCTGGTAACTATAACACTACATATAGTGAGATGTACCTTCACCAAGATGTAGCCAATGGTTGAGCCCCATAGTTATTGTGGAATATCTGCCACACACAAAATTTAGTCCTAAAAATGAAAATTAAATTCCATTTTAGAACAGTAGTAGGGGACATAAATTTGTTTCCCATACCCAGTCATTATTTAAAGTAACTAATTCAGTTACTATACTTCAGAGTGAAAATTTAAATCTGGCTTGTGAATGGTTGTATACAAAAAAACTATTTAAATGTGGCTAAGTTACGAACCTCTAAATCTCATATTGCTCAAAACTGAACAAGCCTCTAAATCTCGTACTGCTCAAAATAGACCATACTGAGTACAGGATTCATCCTACTGCATCTTCACTCTACTTACCCATGCACTCCTGGAAAGAGTAACTATTCCAGCCTCTTTAGCGTCTGTAGTGGGTAGACCCTGACTGGACACCAGTTGCCCACCGAATCTGCTCTATGCCTCCCCTACACAGCTAGAGAAAATATGTCACCAGGTTCATGGGTCAAGGTAAGGACAGGGAGAGATTACTTACCAATTGCCATCAAGGACAAAACAGGCTTGACTTGAGGAAAATGCATTAATCAAATCAAAGTAGGATAATGAGAAATAAAACCAAACTTTAAAAAAATTCCCCACAAAATCACCATCTTCTATCTTCCTGGGCTTAGCTTTACTTTTGATTTTCTCTCCCTTCTCATCATCAGCACCACGGAGGACAGAGAATGGGGGCTGCAGTCAGTTCATCATATGATGGGCTGTCGGTCCTTCCTCCTCAGGGGGAAGACTCCTTACATTCTGTCCCTGCTCCAGTGTGGAGGTCCCTCCCTCCGTGAACTTCTCCAATATGAGTCTCTCTCACAACCTACAGTGGGCCCCTTCCATGGGGTGCAGTCCTTCAGGATCAGGCTGCTCCAGTGTGAGTCCCCTGTGGGATCAAAAGTCCTGCCAGCAAACCTGCTCCACGTGGGCTACTCTCTCCATGGGCCCACAGGTCTTGCCAGGAGCCTGCTCCAGCACGGGTTTCCTACAGGGTCACAGCATCCTTTGGGCACTCACCTGCTCTGGTGTGGGGCTTCTCCATGGTTTGCAGGTGGATTTCTGCTCAGCTGTGGACCTCCGTGGGCTGCAGGGACACAGCTGCCTGACCATGGCCTTCACCAAGGGATGCAGGGGAACCTCTGCTCCAGCACTTGGAGCACCTCCTCCTCCTTCTTCACTGGCTTTGGTGTCTGCAGAATTGTTTCTCTCATATATTTTAACTTCTATCTCCAAGTACAATTGCACAGAGTTTTTATCCCTTTCTTAAATCTGTCATCCCAGAGGGGCTACCACCATCGCTGACTGTCTTGGCCTCAGCCAGTGGCCCATCTGTCTGGCATTGGCTATGTTGGACATGGGAAAAGTTTCTGGAGCTTCTTGAAGAAGTTGTTCCTGCAGCCACCTGCTACCAAAACCTTGCCATAAAAACCCAGTATAAAGGCCTTGGGTAATACCAATACACAAATCAAAATCTTGATCAGAGCAAGGATGACTGGATTTTCAGAAAACTTTTCGGAGTTTTTGGAGACTTTTTCTCCACAGAGCCAAACTGACTGTCCCTTTCAACATTTTTTCCTGTCTTCCACCTAAACCTCCTTCCTCCACCTCTTTCTAATCCGATCGGATCCACTTCCATTCAACAGTTCCTCTTCACTTTCTGTTTCTTTCTCTGTAGTTTAATTAGTTCTTGGATATTCTCACCCATAGAATTTACTTCCATTAACTAACACAGTTGGCTGGTATCACTCTGTCTAATCTGTGCAGAAAAAAAGCTAAAGAAATGTTTAAGCAGACTTTATTGTCTAGTTAAACTGAAATCTTTTGGGGAAAGACACTGTTGTATTACAAAATATATTAACCAGAGGACAAAAAAATACTATGTGAAAAGAAAATAGAGATTGTAGAGAAATTATGGCAATTCTAATGATACTAAACCAAGCATTTCCTATATTGTCTAATGTGCCTTTTTGTGTACCTTCTTATAGGTTTTGTGTGATTACATATATCTCTACAGACCTGCATTTTCTTTTTTTGTTTTTTTGGTTTCAGGAGTCAAGTACTGAAACAAGACTGCATAAAGAGGAGTTGGTTTTGTAACTCTGCCTCAAGTAAACATGTCAAAAATTGGGCATTTTTGTGTCTTCCATGGATTTCCCAATAAATTCTCAAACATTTAGATCCTTTGCAGCATTGTTGCACTTTAAGCTCTATAGACCATGCCCTTGTAAAACTGTATAGATCTGTAGCTGGCTTTGGTCTGTACCAGGCCTTTAAGCTATGTATTAACAGAGATTTTCAAAATATATAATGAAAATGCAACAGAATAAGCACAAACTTTTATGCGTACTACAACTGACTTTTAATTTTTGATAGTTACCAATGCAATTAGTAGGGCTATTCATTTTAATGTAACTACTAATACTTAAGTTACTAATAAAATAAAAAAAATTAATGGTAACTATGTAATTGACAAATGATAAATCAATACAGAACTATTATTTATCACTATATTTTTATTCATATGTTTAAAATAAAAATGTTATTACAGTATGGGAAATAGCAAAAAGATTTAGCCCCGGAATTAGTGTATCTTATGTGAAACTCATTATCTGTGTCAATTTCTCTGTGAAATAATGAATTTGTTTTTAACTGTTTCAACAGATTTTATTTATTTCTGTTTACTACTTGTTTCTTGTAGGGCATTTCTTTCTTTTGTTGAAGTGACTAAACTAAAAGAGTGTTGCTTTTCCAGGAGTTGTTTTTTTTTTTGGAATAGACATTCATAAATAATGTTGAGAAATATATCCTAATGTTTTCCTTAATCCTAACATTTTCAATAAATTTCAAAGGAGTTTAATTTTTTCCAACATCGATTTTTAAAAGAAAAAAAAAATATTCTACATTCAGCTCTATCTGGGGAAAAAAACTGAAAATCTTTACCTAAGTAAAAATGTTCTATGAAAACTTCAATTTAAAAGAGAAAGTAATTTTCCTTTTTTTTAACAATAAACATTTCAACAAGGTCTGGTGCTGAAGCACATTACACAGCAGAGAAGAGAAGCTTCTGCTGCTGCTCTCTGAGCTTCATTTGTTACAGAAAGTCAACCCAGAGAGACCTGTTCTCCACAATGTGAACTTAACACATTTCATGCATTCTAATAACATAAAAAGACAATAGGACCACAGACACTAGCTCTCTGCATTCTTGAGGAGCTTCTGCTATTACACACTTGCTTCATAAATTATCTGTTGGCTCTAAGCCACATTCAGCCTCCACTTGATGCTCTGATCTCTAAATTACCAGAGGACCTGAAATACAGGAGGATTCAGCAAGCTGTCTTCTGTTATCATCCCAGCAGCCTGGCACAGCAGTGTGGCATTTGATTGGTAGATTGCCACCTAATAAATTAATGCAATAGATAATAGGATTTAATTGCTTGAGTCTCTCCTTTCTGTAGCATCAGCTAACCTGATGAATAGCTTATATTTTTGCTGACACAGTCAGCAGTTCTGATGGCCTTTACAGTAGTAATATCAATTTTTGGCCAATTCTGGAGAAAGTCTTTGAGGATTCACATCACTTTTCTATTCCTGACTCAGCTACCTGCATAGACCTTGTTTAGGTTCTGTTTTCTAGACACCCATTCCTTACCTGGGAAAACTGTTTCTAATTAATCATCACTAGGAGAAGAAGAGAGAGATACTAGTTTTGGATACTAGTTATGAAACATTTCTTTAGCATTTTTCGGCACAGATTAGACAGAGTGATACCAGCCAACTGTGTTAGTTAATGGAAGTAAATTCTATGGGTGAGAATATCCAAGAACTAATTAAACTACAGAGAAAGAAACAGAAAGTGAAGAGGAACTGTTGAATGGAAGTGGATCCGATAGTGATTTGATAGCCCAGTAGCACTCACGCTCTTCCAAATCCCTGGAAAAATATGTTGGCCTCAAAGGATGTCTCTTTTTAAAAAATTTGTAACACATTCTCCTATGATTGACATCCAATTTTGATACTGTAGAAACTGTGTAAACACATCTTATTTCATACTCTAAAAGGAACTACTTATGTTTTTGAGAGTGGACTTTGTAACTTAGAAAGCATGCTATTTTCTCTTTCTTCTGTACCTTATCATCTAGTTTCACACAAACATTGACTCATTTATATTTTGATCACTTCACCAGCAACGTTAGAAAGAAGTTGTATATGTAATCCTTCCTCACTGTTGTTGGGGGGATATAGAAATGCAGGTGAGGCATAACTGGCTTTGTAACTGCATCAAACTATCAGTCACCAATCATGAAACTGTACCAGAAAGGTTTGAAAGGGAAATACGTTACTAAAAAGGGACACAGATGACTATGAGGAAGATCCCTGACAAACAGAAAGGGAGTCAGGTCTGTGGTGATGCACCTTCAACAGATCTGTCCATCAAGGGGAAAAATAATTTAGTCCATTCTAATAAGGCAAGGGTTTTTGGTAGCAATCTTATGATTACCCTATATCTACTAAAGATTTCTATCCTAAAGGATTTATGTCTCTTAGATCTCATTTTTTTTTAAATGTGGGTTCGTAGTAGGATCATGAAGGTGAAATGCAGGAAATGTGATCTGATATCTAAAGCAGATAATGAGTATTTTCAAAATAGGAGAAAAGGAGAAAATCTGCACACTGATTTTGGAACTGCTGAGATGGAAAGATTACTCCACCCTTGATGGTTGGAAAGGTCACCAATGTTGAGAGTCTTGTTGAAGAAATATCCTTTGTGTATATTCTGTTTGCTTACGCGGTCAGCAAAAGTCAGGAACCTCGAAAAGGAAAAATCTTTACCCATGTTTTTGAAAAGGGACTCCTGTTTCCTGCTATATTGGCAAACAACTTCAAGATAACCTCCCATTTTTGCTGCTGACTTGAGAGTGTTAACCTTAAGTTTTGGTGTTAAGTATGGTACCTGGACACCTGGCACCAAAAATTTTCTGGTCCTAATGGCAAAAGCAGAATTTTTTAATAAAATTTTTGTCCCTCCTTACCATATTTTAGACCCAACTCAGCACTCTTGCTTCAGCTGCACTCTTTTTCTGCCTTGTTTTTCATACACCGAACACACAAATCTTAATTTGTGGTATGTTCGCTGGCTATTTAGCAGGTAGATGCACCACACACTCTCTTTCCATGGGAACTGGGATTTCTCTCAGATTAGTGAATTTTTTTCATAGTGAAATGTTAAATAAAACCAATTTCTAATTATGTCTTAAGCTAATTCCTTTATGAAATGAGTTGAGTTATGTTTTGTTAATCTGGAAAATCTTTAATTTTATTCGAGTGTTACAGGCAGCAAATCTTTATTTCAACATTATAGAGGATGTATACAACGTCTCAATTTGCTCCAAATAAGAGACTAAAATTATGAGTAAGCATTTCTGCTTTCCTGTTTAGAGTTCTTGTAGTTACACCAGTTTTTTCTTGCTTGCCTTTGTAAAAATTCTTTTTATAAAATCCTACTTCTTCACTGCTACTATCCAAAACATTGCAATGAGTTATAGAAACGTCTGCATCATTTATATAAAAAGTCAAACTTTCACGAGTACTGTTCTAGTACCGTGTGAGCCAGTGTTGCTGGCCTTATCACTAGATCAAATATTGGGAACTTTCTGGTTAATGTGAAAAAAGCCCCAAGCCTTAGACAACTATTCTATTTTTTTCATATTTATCATAATTATCTCAGTTGTTTGATTATCATTTTCATAACTGAGTGAAGGAATTATACCAGTAATTTCAAGTGGCTACTATTGAAATGCAGGCTTCAAGCCTATATATTGAGAAAATTATTTTCACTTCTCTATGCTTCGGTTATCTCATCTGAGAACAACGGAAATAATAATACATCTTTTGAAGTTCACGTCAGTGTTATGCAAGATTTAGTCAATAGACTTTTTAAACTTTGGAAAGATGAGAATTATACCATGGAAAGACATAAAAAAACAACTTCAGATACTAGAATTCATTTATATGTACACATTTAACTTGCATTACACCTTTATTAGCTAGTTTAAAAGAGGAAAATCCTTGCAATTTCATGACCAGACTTTTATATGTTCTTTGATGAGCCATATAAATACTGAATACATAGTTTTCCCTGTAGCAGGACTTGAACCCTACAGGGAACAGACAGATAAGTAATGTAAAACTTCAGAATAACACAAAGTGATGCAGGAGATCTGTGGAAAGACTCATTTATACACACAGATATGAACATATCTTTGAATTAATTGTGAATTTCTACGGAGCACAGCTGGAACTGCTTTGTGATGATGCAATATGGTAATAAACCAACTTTATAAGGAGTGCTAGAAATGGAAGGAGAGAAACACTCCAGCAGTGTACAGACAATATTGTTGCATGGCAATTGCCAGAATCATTTATGGATTCTATTTTTAAAATAGAATAGGAATATTTTTACAATATTCTACAATAAAAGGAAGGAAGTATGCTTTTATATCTCAGAATAAAATGTAAAATGTTACAAGAATTTATATGAATAGAAACATTATGGTCACATCAAATCTTAAGAGGAAAATACATTATTATGCATAATGCAGACCAATAAAAAGAAGTCTCCAAGATCTCCTTACATTACTTTTACTAACAGTTTTCAAGAGCTATTTGTCAGCTTTTAAATTAGCTTGGGGTTTTTTTTTTTCATCTTTGTATGCTAATGTTCATATCTGGGTTGTATGATGTCTTTCTAAATTTTAGTCTGGAAATACAGGAGTTCACTGATAGGCTTCATAGCCTCTTCCCTGTTTTAATAGGCTTTAACTCATCTGATGTGGTGCAACTGTAACCCTGGGTTGGGAAACTGTGGAAAGACCTCTTTGAGAAATGTGTATGAGGGGTTTCCCCTCGGCCTATTTCAAGAGTCACATCATTAGCTTGGGGTCCCTTGCAGAGCAGTCCACTTTTGCTGCTCTTGACACTTGAGGAAAAAACATAAAATCTAGAAATGCAACTTAATTTTGTATACTTGAATGTTTACCAGTGGTCCAATGAATAGCTTTCTTGGTGTCAGTCTCTGGCTGCTTTCAAGTCAAGACATTTTTAAATTTTATCCAGAACTTTTCATATAGGATTTATACAGTCAGGCAATCTATTTTCATTCTAATAGATCAAAATTGCTATATGATGATAATCTCTACATAAAATAGGTTTCCAAAGAATTCTGCCAATCTGAGGTATTGAACCATCATCAAGCGACAAATTTAGAGTTTGGAGTTACATAGAAAATCACAGTCAGCATCTTTTCCTTAATCAAACATTGGATACTGGAATTTGAAGTGAAGATAGAATTTATTTTTTTTTCTGAAAGGGAACCAGATTCTTTTGTTGAGTATTTTTTTTCTAAGAATGTGATGTTTTCACTGCATGTAAAAATGAAAACAGTATTAAAATGATTACAGCTGGACTTTTAAAATGCTTTGTCATTGAAAGTAAAATAAAAAGAACATATGACCTTAAAGGTCCAATTGTTGCACAACTTCAGACATTGATATAAGTGGATTATGTTATATAATTGAGAGAAATAGCAACTCTGTGTTAAAAAGAAAATTCCTATTCACAACTGAATGTTCTCATATCTCAGGAACAGAGAAGACTTGAAATTCTTTTAACAGTAATGGATGATGAAGAGTATGTCTGTTGAAAAGATGAAGTATTTACAGTAAATCACAAAAAATTTACAACTGTAAAACAGTTGTGACTACAGAATAAGAATTTACTCACTTGAATGTTCAGTACCTTGATTTCATGGGCAATAGTTTTAAATATGAACATATTCGTAGACTAGAAAAATCATAAATAGAAGATACATCCTTGATTAATTTTCTTTTCTTATAAAGTAGGACAGCTTGAAGTTCTTTTTTTACTGAAATATCTCTGTAAAATTAAAATAATCTTCGTCTCTTATCCAACCTCCTGATAAAATCCATGGCAGCTTCAGGTCAGACCACATTGCTCAGGGCTTTACTTGGTTACAGCTTGAAAACCTCTAAGGAGGCAGCCTGCCTGGGTAACCTCTTCCACTGCTTGGCCTTCCCTGTGGGGCAAAAGTGTCCCCTTATCTCTGGACTGAATCCCCTGTGCTTTCATTTGTATTGGTTGTTTCTTTATCTCCTGTGATGTTCTGCTGCAAAGAGCCTCAGTGACCTTGCTGTAAGTGTTGGAGGACAGTGATGAGGCTCCCTTCCTGCAGCCTGAACAAGTCCAATCCCTTAACCTCTCCATGAAGGGTAAGTGTCCCAGTCCCAGCCAGGGGTGGGTTAACCTTGGCTGGATGCCAGATGCCTGCTCCCGCTGCACTCTCACTACCTCTCTTCAACAGGAGAAAATGAGATTAAAAAATCTGTGGATTGAGATATAGATATGAAGATCACTTATCAATTACCATCACAGGCAAAACAAATTTGACTTGAGAAAAATAAATTTATCCCTGATTAATTAGATTTGGATGATGAGAAACAAAGACAAAAGTTGAAAAACCATCTTCCCCTCATCCCTCTTTTCACCCAGACTCAACATCACTCCCCTCCCTACTCTTCTCAGCTCTGAGCAGCACAGGGATGGTGGGGAGTGGGGAATTATGCTCAACCCATAACAACACATCCTCACACTTTCCCCTGTTCTCCATGAGCTGGAGTACTTTGTGTCCCAGTGTGGGCTCCCATATGGCCTGCAGGGAAATATCTGGTGCACCGTGGGCTCTCCATGGGCTGTAAGGGCTGTTCCAGTACCTGAAGCACCTCTTTTGCCTCCTTTGAACCTGGTGCTTGCAGGAGTATTTCTCACTTATTTTTTCTCCTCCTCACTGCCTGTGCAGTTTTTTGCTCCTTCTTAAATAGGTTTTCCCAGGGCTGCCACCAGTTTGGCTTCTGGGTGCAGATGTGTCCTGCAGCATCCACTTGACCCGGCTAGAGTCAGCTGGAACCAGCTGTGTCCAGCATGAGGCAACCTCTGGTATCTCCTCACTAGGGTCACCCTGCAGTCCCACCACTGCCAGCATCTAGACATGGGTGGACACGGGCACCATATACATTGGCCTTCCACTAAACCTATAGGTATCTAGTTCCTCCCTCCTTTCCTATAATTTTATTTTGTTTTTCTCTGATTTATCTAGATATTTTTATTCTTGTGTGGTAAATGATCAGACTAAAAAAATATGCTGAAAACCAGGCACAAGCACATTTTGGGAAGTGAATGGGACTTTCTAGACATCTTCTCCAGAACCAGGCAGCTCGTATGCCTGCACCACAGGACATATTATCAGGCTGTTCTGGAGCCGTCAGATGGGTTGACATCTGAGCAAGTACTGAGGAATATTTGAAATACAAGTAATTATTTTGTACCCATTGCTGAAAGCAAAATAACTAGCATCTTAACTATCACGTCTGGTGTAGTGGATAGGTGAAAGCCTATTCAAAATGTCTTATGCCAGAGATAGAAGTGTTGCCTAAATCATTCTGCATCTCCATATTTTAATCCTCATTTAGATCAAAGACTAATATTAATAGAACTGCCTGCACTGTGCGTGAAAATCATTCACTTGAATACATTAGTCCTGTGAAACATGCAGGAAGAAACCATCTTAAGCCTCAATTAAACACTGTCTTCATGTTTACAAGAGTAAACCAGGTCTACATGTAAAGAATTCTTCTAATATCAAGAACAATCCTACAGCATTTTACCAGTATTTATTTACCCAGTAAAGCACCTTTCCTTTGACTTCAGAGGAAGTCTTTCCAGAGTGGAGGTTAAGGAATGTGAAACTTCATTCTATCATGGAAATATGTGTAGAGTGCCTTTACTGAGTCTAATGATGCAGTAGGGAAGTCCTCAAAATCCTGAACATATTAATAAACTAGTTTTTAAAAGGCCATATTCTCACAGGAACCAAGAATATCATTCTGAAGTGTTTTACTAAGATTGAGCAATTTAAAAACCACAAGACAATAATCTATCATCTTCTTTTATTTTCTAAATCTGGCAAAAATTTAACGTTTCAGCTATGAGGTTGTTTTTTCCACCATATCATTCCACTTTACAGTGCTGACAATCAAGGCATTTATAGTGCTATTAATATCAAACCTGCATATGTGAAGTGACTTGGGAGTTGTTTTGATCTAAATTCTGCAGAAACAAATGTGCTGAGGACTGAAAATGAAACTGGAAATAAGACACATTTAGTGCCCTTAGAACACTATGTTAAAGCATGCAATGCTAGGAATTCTTGGTTTAAGAATAAATTTCTTTTAAAAAGTAGTTTAAAGCTCATTCATATGTTATTTGGCTCAATTACAAACATGGAAATAATAATTCTTTTCACCTTAGTAATTACCAGGTTAAAATATATGGCTTGTATTATAGAGGCTAGTAGAAATGTTGTGCTGGTTTAAAGGTAAACCAGCGGAGAAATAAATCCAACTCAAAGGAGATTAAAAGTCAGAATGACTTTTTTTATAGGTACACAATTGGTTTTGACCCACAAAAACCCAGCACCCTGGGGGCACGAACAGAATGCTGTTCGTCAGCCCCCGCGCTGAACCCCCCGTGGGCCTCTCTGAGTCCAAAAGCAAAAAAGGGAGAAGAAAACCTGCCGATACCAGTGATGGTTGCAGCCCGGCTGGAAGTGGTGGTCACAGCCCGACTGAGAGCGGTGGCTGCAATCCAGCTGAAAGCGGTGGTCCCAGTCCAGTCGAGGCTCTGGTCCTCCTCTGGATCCCACAAGTAGAAGTCCCCAGAACCCTAGATTTGTATATCTTCAGGTTCAGGCAAGAATACCCAGCCCCTTTCCCNCCCAGAACCCTAGGATTGTATATCTTCAGGTTCAGGCAGGAATGCCCAGCCCCTTTTCCAGAGCAGGGAGTTCCTCAGTGGGCGAATTTGAATCTCTAGGGCTGAGCTTCATATTGTGCTAGACGCAGAAAAACAAATAAAGACATAATCCTTTTCCTTGGAAGGTAATGATCTGAAAATAACCAACTCATGGAAATGTTTCAGCCAGGTGAGAGCATTGATGGTGGCAGAGAACTATTCTCTACCATTCTGTACTCGATCAATAGATATTTCACTCTGCCAGATTGATGGGCTGGTACATTTCATGAGCAGTAAAATCACATGCGGATACTGCTAATACTGAAAATAGACAGTCAACTTGGTTTAATAAATCTGTAATGGTCTTTTCTGAAATGTTATTCTGGAAGACTTTTAATGGAAAAAAATGAGGAATTTGAAGATCGTTGTTGTGACTTTTGTTTTATGTCATAAAAAATAATAATTTTCCTATTACTCATCTTCTACTTTGGACTTTGCATGTTACGCAATCAAAGAATGCAAGATTTTTCATTTAGACTACTACTCTTTGACATCCTCTTTGTACTGCCTATTTAGTCATTCAGCTTTTTTGTGAATTTTCTGTGAGGCTCGATTTTAGAATTTTGTTCTAAATAGGGAGAGGTACTGCTATAGGAATAATCAAGCAATATAAACATAAGGAAAATGTTTCTATAAGAAAGCTTGAAGTGTCACAAGAAACCAACATTTCCATTTAACTTGGCTGTTTCCATTTCTATGTCTTTTGTCTTTCCCCTTCTACCTGAAACTAAACTTCTGCTAGAAGTAAAAAATAAAAATACAAATAACATTTGTTATAGGTCAGAGAGGACTCTAAAAGTGTGAACATTTAAATAAAAAAAATATATAATGTAACATGGCTCAAATTATTTCTCTCATTCAACAAGTACTTGCAGGTCACAAAGAAATTTTGGAGTAATCTCATCCTCATAGTAACAAAGAAGGAGGGAGAAAGCCTCCAGTCATAACATATACTCATTTTTTTAACAAATAAGGATATACTATGAGAATTATTCTGTCTTTGCTTTTTTCCCTTATCAAACACAATTACATAATTACATGGTACTACAATGGCATAAAAATGTTATTTTCCTGTAGTAGTATTTTACATCCATCTCTTATCAAAGCAAGACAAAAAAAAAAATAGTGGTCTTTGCTTTTGTTACGAATACCCAAGTAACCTATAGAAGTAATGATGATGGTGCTGAGGGAATTAATGGTATGTTAGAACACATTTTTCCTTCTTTGTTCTTGATACCAGAGTCAGAATAAGTCTGACAAGATTTTAATATTCAAAAAGCAGGATAAGAACTGAAATCTGAACATATTTTGTCAGTTGAACTATTTGTCTATTTATTATAAAGAATGAAACAATTTTTAAACAAGCGTTTTTTCTTTTCATTAAATACTGTATGGAATGAAAGTGGGTTTCTTAAAGACCCACTATAGCACAACAATGCCTTAGAAACATGTATTGCTTTGTAATCTATAGAGTATGACATACTTAGTTGTGTAGTAAAACTCTGAATTCCTGGTGGTCTTATTTGGTAAGATTTTCTCTTTAATACAAATTTTTCAAGGTCTATGAGGTTAAGTTAGACAGATAACACAGTGGATTAGGCAGTCACGTAAACAGGTTTTATGTCGATTTGGTGGAAAGCTGCAAAATAAATTGCAGCATCCACTAGCATGAGAGTAGCAGCACAAATTTGAAAGATGCAAGACCCCAAAGTACATAACAGACAGATTTTCAGAAGAACTTGAAATTTTATGTAAAGTTGCATGAGCAGATGTGGAGATAGTCGAAGGACCACTAGAATGACCCACAAACATAAGCAAGGAAGAACACATCATTATTACCTGCCTTTCTGCCTTCATTAGTGAAATTAGTTCAGGGAGTGCTTCATTTTGCTCAAAAAAGCCTTTATCCTGAGCTTACAGCACTCTTTACAAAAAGTGAGAAATACAGTCAAATCAGACTGAAATGCAATAATGTCTCTACATAACCAAGCCAAAGAAAGTAATCATCTGTAAAGAAACCAAATCCAAAAACTTTCTATTTCCTCCACAGATACAAGCTTTAAGCATATTTTTATCATTGACAATGTGTGAGCACTTCAGCATGTCCTGCAGATTGGGAAATGTTAGGAAGCAATTTGCTCATAATGGAAGTGAATGCAAATCAGTCTGCTTGAGTAAAATGACTTTGTAGAGATGGGGTGGGAGAGGATTTGCCTTCATCTAGGAAAAAAAAAGAGATGTGGAGGCTTAATTGTGTACCTCTTTGCCTCAGACTGCTCGAGTTTGCAGTTCAGAAGGGGTGGCACTGCATCCCACACTGCCTCTCCTGCAATCTGTTCATGCAAGGACCGTCCATCTGCTGGGTTTAAACAGACCTCCAGTTGCTTATGTGTTTGTTCACAGATGTAGGTAGGAGGTTTGACTGCAGGTTTCTAAAACTCGAATCCAAGATTATGAGACACATTTGCAAACATACTTGCATATAGCAGAGTCTTATCTGTTTTCTGGAAATGCTCTATTGTTTGGTTTGCAAATCAGTTCCATTTAAATTGAAGCGTGGCAGTGATACTTGCACATGTAAAATTAACTTTGCAGAATGTCACTTCAATTTAGTCAAGAACTGTAAAATATACAGTGACAGAAAACATTAAAGACAGTTTTCACAAAATTATTATATATGAAATAGAAATTATTTTACAAGAGAAAGATCTGCAAGGAGAGTTCTTTTCAAAGAGGATTGGTTCTCAAACTATGGAAAGTATAGCACTTGAAAATAAAATTATAATATCAATTGACTCCCAAGGGTCCTCTACAAGTAAATCTATTGCTATATCTTTGACAATGGACTGAATTGTCCCCTTTATAAGAAAAGTACAGATTACCGCAAAAGTTTGATTGCAACTGAAAGTGCTTTCTAATTCTTTCAGTCTTTTCTCAGGAAGATCTCTTTCTCCTGAAAGTAAGTTCTTGATATTGGAAAGTAAGTGTGGAATAAGACAGAAATGGTGCAGAACAAAATGCACCAACACATGACTATCCTGTTTTGACGGGAAGATCTTTGTAGGAAGATATTACTATGATATTTTATAAAATGTTAAGTGGGACTTTCTTCCTACTCTACCAGCTGCAATAGATCATCAGGTTACATTTCATAAATAAGATTTGGGTTCACTTGCAAGTAGAACTTGATGGGACAAGGATAATGCTATTATTATCTCTGGGTTTTATGGTTCATTTTTTGACACCTTCTATGAACATAATTTGGTTTGGGAAAGAAGTACTTGATCAGTGAATCACAAGTGATGTACATATATATAAGGATGATTTCACTTTCATCTTAAATATATTTCAATATGTGCCTAAGGGAAAAAATGCTCATTATAGAAAGAAAGAGCAGATTCTCAGTTCCCTGTGTAGTTTTTCAACATATCCAGAATGATTCACCTGCTGAGCTGCAGAACAAGTCCAACCTGCCCAATATCCCTAGAACACAGTTATGTACCCAGATGCTGTTCTGCAAGATGATCAAAACACAACTGAGAAAGAATTCTGCAAACTACCTAGGAAAACTGGATGAGTTTTGTCGGTCTGTTTTATTACTTACATGACAAATGTTGGCTTTTATTATCAGTTTTATAGGATTCAAGGTAACACTGATTCTACTTTACATGTTCAATTATTTTACGGATGTGATTTTCTTGATGTGAGTGAAGTTAAACCAGGATTTAGATCCAAACCTTGCTAAGTACTGAACATACTTGAGAAGTGAATAACGTCAGATCTTACCAATATAATAGAATCTGGCCCATATGCTGGCAAAAGGAACAGCAGAATGCATACATGATTTCTTTATAGCTAAATGGTCCTCTTCATTGATAGATACCTTGGGGAAAATCCTGGGAGTTGGCTACTGACATTTCTTAGAATTAAAGAATGGTTTGGGTTGGAAACGACTTCTAGAAGTCATCTAGTCCAAACCCCTTGCAATGAGCACAGACATATTCAACTCAATCAGGTAACTCAGGGCCCAGTCCAACCTGACCTTGAATGTTTCCAGGGATGGGCCTCTATCACCTCTCTGGACAACCTGTTCCAGTGTCTCACCACCATCATCATAAAAAAGTACTTATTTACATCTAGTCTGAACCTACAGTCTCTTAGTTCAAAACCATTACCCATTGTCCTATCTCAACAGGTCCTATTAAAAAGTCTTTCCCCATCTTTCATATAGACTCTCTTTATATACTAGAAGGTTACAGTAAGGTCTCCCTGGAACCTCCTCTTCTCCAGTCTGCAAAATCCCAGCTTTCTCAGACTTTTCTCATGGGAGAGCTATTCCATAATTCTGATCACTTTTGTGACCCTCCTCCAGACCCGCTCCATTGGGCCAGGTCTTTCTGAGGACCTGTGCTGAGGACCCTGGAGGTGGATGTAATACTTCAGATGGGGTCTCACAACAGCAGAGCAGAGGGGGAGAATCACTTCCCCGACCTGCTGACCATGCTTCTTTTTATGCAGCCCAGGATACAGTTTGCTTTCTGGGTTGCTAGTGCACATTGTCAGCTCAGGTCCAGCTTTTCATTCAACAGCACCCCCAAGTTTTTCTCGGCAGGGCTGCTCTCCATCTCTTTATCCCCTTGCCTGTATTGATACTGGGATTGCCCTGACATAGGTGCAGCACCTTGCACTTGAACTTGACGAACCTCATGATATTCACAACTACAAAACACAAGTGTATTGCCTTTAACAAATTACTAGAACCCAATTCCAAATAGATTTGTGACTTAGATTGTTATATGTTATCAATTTAATTTATAAGTGCATGGTTTCAAAGATCTAAATTTGCTTTTACAAGAGAAACTGACACAATCAGAGCAGAGCAGCTACAGAACCAAAAGCTGTGTTGCTGAAATATTAAAATTCTTCAGTAAAACCAACCTACCCAAGTTGGAGTCAGCAGAATTATGGTTTACATTCAGCAGCCAGACTTCATAAACCTGTTTGCAAGTGTAGAACTGATCTGCACTTGCAAAGGGAAAAAGGAATATGTTTGAAGCATTTTTGACCCTTCAGTTGACTGGATCCATGAACAGTCCCTGAGGCACTGACTGTGCATGAACACTTGGCAGTTTCTGTACCCTGAAAAAAGGTGATTTGCAAAAATGCTGATTAATATTTTCCTAGCTTTCTGCTAGCTATTAAAAACTGTATAACACTTTGTCTTCTTTTAAGCTCAAGAAAATTGAAAATGGTGGAGGGGGAGATAATTATTAATATTTTAATTATTTAATAGTTTTGCTTTTGACCAGCTTGAGGAACAGGTAGAATTTTTCAGGAAGCATTGAATGTGAATTGGGGAGTTCTGTATCTACAGGGAAATAAAACACCACACAAAAAATATCTTATTTAAGATGCAGCAAAGATGTTCACTGTAGAGGAGAACAGCTGTGTAGAACACTTACTATGCAATAAATTCTAAGCCTAGCACTCTAAAATTCCTGTTAAAGGAATCCCCAAAACCATTCAGGCAGGTCAGTGAAGTGGCTGCTTTTATTGCCATTAACATGAGTTACAGCTGTTTACAGTTGCTGCAGTCTAACTGGAGAAAGCAAACATTAACAACATTAAAAGATGATCCCACTATGAAATCAGTCACCCCAAAAATTATATTTGAAGTTCAATATCTGTCATTTACTCTAAGTTCCCAGTTCAAACATTTTTAACTTAAAATTAAAAAGCTTTTTCCATCAAAGTGCTGCATGTTCAATTTTAAATTTGTAGAGTGAGTTTTCTTTTTGGTTCCAATATCTCTTACAGTGTAGTTTCAACAACAGAAATTCTCCTTACATTTCTGTTCATGACATGTGAACCAGAATACTGCTTTTCTGTGTGTGTTCATGACTAAAAAAGAAAAAGAATGTATTGTGGTTTACATAAACAGACATGGTTTTTGTCTCTCACAAGAGATAACCACATGCTGAAAATAGTAATTTTTTAAGGACAGAGCTTCTTAAATGGTTAGCTTATTGTAAATTACTGTGACAAATAGTATTTCAACTCATCTCTGTCAATATCAACTTCTGGATCCCACTCAAATACCATTGCTGAAAGTAAAAATCATCTTCCATTTATTAGAGTTCATTGAGAAAAGTTTCCTCAAACTTTTCAATTTCAATTCAATTTTCAGTTTCAAATTCAGGAAATCAGTATGGATGCTAAGTGTTCCAGCTTGTGTTACAGAAATATAAAAAAAAATTATAGTTGGCTTTGAAAATCAGAAAAATTAGACTCCTTTATAATTTTTTTCTTCTTTAAGGAAAAAAACTTGGTTCTCACAATAGGGAAGGAGCCAAAATGTAGATGAAGCATCCTGGTTTTTGTATCATATGCTGTCTTAAACGCATGAACAGCAGAAGTCATCCTGCCATGAGGAAGACTTGGAGAATATGATTGTGAAGTGAGTAGAATAATAGAAAAAGAAGCAAAATATACACACTGACTTGCTGATGTCACCCTGTTGTCTTCTTTATTTTCCTTTTGGTTTCAGAGCAACTGAAAATGCCAACACTTCATAGGGTTTCATTTTTTTCCCATCTTTCCCATAATTGACAACAACAGAAGAGTCTGAAGAAGTGACTGGAAAACAGTATCCTGAAAAGAAGCAAGACAAAATTGACAGAAAGAAACTATCTTTCATAAGGTCAGGCTTCAAGATGACATATTTTCAATTTCATGGCCAAAGACTGAAAGTTAGGTTATTGTAGTGTCTAGCTGTAATAAACACAAATGAGTAAAAGCAATATTTACAGTGGTGAAAACAGCTTTACTTTTTAGCTGAACAATAATATGTTGACATAGCCATTACCTTTCCCCTGTACATACCCAGGAAAAGTGCTGATAACATCAGAGACAGACCGACTGTGTGAGCTGATTATGAAAGGGAAGCAACAGTAAAACGTGCTGCCGATTCCTATTAGGGGTAAATGGTAATGCCCTCTGCTGAGTGACAGGCAGGGAAGCTTTCAGTACCAGGTCAGTTAAATTGCCAGAGTTAATGGTGGATCTTGTATAAACCTGCATGGCTGATTGCCAAGAACATGTTACACTTGACAGAGGAGTAGAAAGAATAGAAAACTGTTTATCTGCCTATAGAAGGTGCAAAAGGAGAGGAAATTTCCTCCTTTTTTTTTTTTTTTTTTAATCTTAAGGATTACTTTGGATGGAGAGCAGCAGAAATTAAAGAAAACAGTACAGCAAATCCCATTTCTGATATCATGCCTAGAAAAATGTACCAGAACATTCAATATGAATATTTTTTGAAATATAAAGGAACAATTCAAAACTGATCTTATTGTCTCTTGCTGTACAAATTTTTTGTAATTATTTTAAGTAATGAATTTGTTAGCTAGGAAGCTCGAAAAAAATGAATTTTATTTGTTTTTTTATAGCACTGCCTGAAAGTGAATTTGGAGCTTTTGAGACAATATAATGAAACCCAAAATCTGAGGTTGTTATAGTCCTGTATCCTAAACCCCAAATAATGTATGGGCTGTACAAATGCACCTTGGTTAAAGCTGCCAATTCCTGTTTGCATTTGAGTATCAAATATTTATAAGTGCTACAATCTACAGCCCAAATACTCTTTGCTGACACAATTTTCTGAATAACTTAAAATAAATTATATTTGATAAAGACATAAATTTCTCACAGACATTTTAAGAAAACATGATGCATATAATTGTTATAATGAAGGATGACATGATTCAATATAAATTATTAAGTCAGAAGTGCTAGTCATTGATAATATAAAGGCTGCATTGTTTGTAACTAAGAAACTAAAACTTTGGTGACTGTAGAGGTTTCTTGCTTCTTGACCTACAGTTTGTTAGCTGTTGCCTATTGCAGGCTATTGAAACAGACTATTGTTGTCTAACAGACACACAGGATTGGGAGTGGAAGGGGTCATGGCATGGATTTTCATATTTTCTAACTGCTTTAGTGGAAGTTTGTTAGGAAAGATTGCTTGTAATACTACTGAGTTTAAGTTTCACGCTCACAAAATGATTGTATTTTTATGAGGCCGCATTTAGGAATGGAAAGATATTCACATTTCTGTACCAACTTTCCAATCTTTTCTTCCTTTGTTGTTTTTGGTAGGAATTGAGTCACTTCATGGGGTGAGAAGGGGCAGGCAGCAGGTTCCTCATTTTCGTAATTGTTTTGTTACTATTAAACAGATCTGTAATGGCTTCAGGCAAAAGTTTTTTTGCTAAAATTATTGCTACTTTAAGTTAAAAATTAATAGTTATTTATTTTTTATTTATAAGTAATTACTTCTCTGGGGATATGTATGATTTGAACTTAGATATTATCATTTGTTATACACTTCTCTCATCTGATAAAACATATCAAAGAAACAGTAGAAATGCTCAGATATTAAATACGTTCATAGAATTGGTAATTAAATGCTGAAACTGTTACACTCTATGGTAATTAGTGTGTTTACTAATGTTTGAAATGCGGTAGTAGAATATGCAGGTAATGTTTGGGTAATGTTCTTCTCTGGAAAATCCTCAAGGAAGAGGAAAAAATACTTTTATAAACATTGCATATTTTTAAATTAATTTCAAATTTTTTAAGGAGAATAAAATTACCTAGCTGTAAAGACAATTTTTTTCATTTTTTTAGTAGCTATGTGAAAACTACTTAATTGTGCCTTAAAGAAAACAGTTGATCCAGTGGTTGTTTTTATTTGAAGATGTTAGTAAAGATTGCCTACTAAAATTTCTCCTTTAATTAATAGATTTAGTGAGATTTCATAGATAGCAATGAGAAATCTGAATTTGTCCTTTTAACTCTGATGAGTTCTTAAATTATAAAGGTTAAATACAAACTAGGAGCTCCTGAAAGGGAGGAGGAGGAGGAGTTACATCTGCACTCTTATGCTTCACACATCTCATTCTCTTATGCTTCAGTCTCTTCACTCTTATAACAAGGGGCCTGTAACCAGTACTGGGGCACAAGGTCCAGAGTAAACCAGCTGTTGTTAAACATTATTAAAATAATCCCATGTAATTTGTGTTTCATTTCTAATATTCTCAGATATTTTATATAAATTAGAGAGTAGAAATAATGATTTTAAAAATGTATGATATTAGTGTTCTGTTGACCACATTATGATACTTAAAACTTAGTTTGAAAAATAGTTGTCTTTTTCTCTTTGATGATGTATGCTGAGTAAGAGATGCGTATTCTAAATGCAAGAATACAATTGAAAATATCCAGGTTACTCAGGATCCAGACAGGTGTAATTCCTGTCTTTCAAAGTTCACAGGGTGGTTTTTTGTTTTTGTTTTGTTTTGTTTTTTGGTGATATTTAGAGATTAAGAAAAAATGCAACATCATAGTTTATTTCACAGGCCTTAGTGATAGAGAAGCACTAAAATTTGGAGGATATCTCACTGCTGTTAAGTGGAAAAAAACTGAAAGCAACCATATCACTGCTTTTTCCCATGCTAGTCTTCCTGCCACTGTTACTCCATTAGTATTAGCAAATGCTTTGTGAAGGTGGTAGAAATCTACACTCAAAAAAGAGCTAAACATAAGCATAGAAATTTTAAGAATTGAGTTTCAAAAGCAGTTGAGTTCCAAAAGTTTTGGAAGTCCTCCTCAATAGGAATCTCATTATCACGATCAACTTTGTTGGAAAACTGGACTAAAAACAGTTGGGTTTACAACTTGCAAATAGATCAAGATACAAACGTAACTGTTACAGAAGTACTTGCTTCAAATTCTGTTCCCAATAGAAACTTTCTCACTGCATTCCATTCTTCCCAGTGGCTGAGGTGATGGAGACAGGAGAACCCACTCAGAGCCCCAGCAAGGACATCTGCCCTGTGCTCACTACTTCAGCACATGTTGGGAGGAAGGGATTCACAGTGGCAGGTCAGGGGCACAGTGTGTATGGCAAAAGAAAGGAAAATCAGGCCTGGGAATGCTTTAGAAGTGCATTGACCATCACAGTCAACTATGCAGAACTGCATGGAGTAGTGACCAGGGACACAGTAGTTTCATTCTTTTGTTTCTGGTCATAATCTTAGACTGAAAACTTGGCAATGTTTTTTTCCTGTGTACAATGACAAGTGAAAAAGAAATCCATTATAGTGAGTTGTTTCTAACCATTGAGCTAGACAGCTCTGACTCATTCTGTTCTCATACCTAATGTACATACGCCCACCATGTATTGGCTGAGCACAGCCATAACCCTGCAGTCATGACAGTCATGCCTTTAACCCATTTTTACTACATTTCCTGCCTTGATATTAAAATGCCAAAAGAACAAAGTAATGACTACTAAACAACTTCAGTATAAATTAGACACACTGTATAATCACATAGATCAGACTATGGCTACTTTTTGGAGCGTGTAGAGTGACTCTGTGTCTCTCAGTACTTTTTCACTCCATCATCAGGGACTGGTTACATTTACAGTTTCAAGAGTATCTCCTAGGATAAAATACAACTTTAGAGGTGTTTAAATGTGTCTGGCCATGTTCAGCATTATTGAGTACAAACAGACCTCATTTTCATGACATCTTTTAGTGCTTTGTAAACTTGGGGTAAATCATAGCCTTAATGAAATAAATGAGAAAAACTGGTGGTTTTTTTTTTTTTTCTTTTTAAGAAATATAGATGTAAACTTCATATTTAAACTCTATAGTAAAGAAGTGTGATTTTAGAATGCTGTATTACTAAGATCACAGAACTAGATATAAGCATTTATACACAGTTTATATCTCTATAAGAATTTTTTGTATCTATATCTTTGCTGCATATGGGTGTCACATATATGTATATGTGTCACATATATATGCATAGATGTGTGTGCGTGGTGTATAACTATATAAATATTAATATTTAATTTTATATATATGTATAAA